>BNST01000156.1:0-238441 GCA_019650275.1 Xylocarpus granatum | reverse complement strand
TATAACAAATCAACAATTGAAATAACTACTTCAAATAATGAATAATAATTAATAGCAAAATAAAGATGGTAGAACAGAGTAGTCTTATTCCTTCACATGGATTGTATGTGGACATATCATTCTATCTCCTGAAGGTGTCCTTGTCCTCAAGGACAAAAGTTAGGTACGTTTGTTGGAATCGTTGTGTATTTTCCCATGTGGCATCTTTCGGTGGAGCTCTGAACAGTTGGTATTTTTGTTGAAAAGTTGAGTAGAAGAATTCGTATCTTGTAAGGTTAATAACTGTAAATAAAATCCCACCGCTGTTAATTGTTAAAGTTCACTATCATCCAAAAGCTTGAGGTGAGTTCGACGTAATCTCTGTAATAGATGTTGTCGTCCCTCTTGAGCAAAGGATAAGGTGAGTTTA
The DNA here is from genome assembly GCA_019650275.1 of Xylocarpus granatum. Lineage (NCBI taxonomy): Eukaryota > Viridiplantae > Streptophyta > Magnoliopsida > Sapindales > Meliaceae > Xylocarpus > Xylocarpus granatum. The sequence continues at coordinate 238,032 of BNST01000156.1, read as the reverse complement.
CAATAATCAAATTTGACTAGACCTAACGTTTCCAGCCACTGTACTCCCAAGACTACTGGACTAGCGACAATTGACAAAATATAAAAATCAGCTTCAATGGAATGACCTTAGATATTCAACATAAGATTCTGACACCGACCAACACACTTAATTTTTTTACAATTTCCTACCATCACCTGAAATAATCGATCACGTATTACGGGCAAAACTAGCCTTTTGATGGTTGTTTGGTCGATAAAGTTGTGTATACTACCATCATCGATGAGCACCGTAACCTTCTAATTTTTTATTTTTTCTGCCATGCAAAGGGTTTGAGAATAATTGGCTCCTGACATGGCGTGAAAAGAGATTTCGGGTAGTGACTTAACGGATTCTTGTTCATTGCCTACGGGCCCTTCTTGTTCTTCTTCTTGAGGGGAACAGTTTTCTATCATAAAGAGTTGCGGCCGTTGGCAATGATGGCCGAGCATGTATTTTTCGTCACAGTAGAAATAGAGCCCCTGCTCGTGACGCTCTTTAATCTTCTGCACAGAAATTTGGCGTACAGGTGGAATTAGATTTGACTTTTGATTTGGAAAAGGACCAAGAATGTCAATTGTTGGTTGAACTTGCTGGTACGGTGGTGTAATGGAGGTGTTATAGGTGTCGCCGCTACTGGTCTTCCGTTTTAGATTATTTCACTCCTCAATCAAACGAACGATTCTTATGGCTTCGGATAAGGTTCTTGGTTGTTTCACATTTACATCCAATCGGATGTCATCTAGCAATCCCGCTATAAAACACCCAACAAGGAATTGCTCAGGAAGGTTGTCAACTTGATGTGATATCTTTTCAAATGATTCTTGATAGGTTACCACTGAGGTTATTTGTTTCAACCTCGTTAACGCTTCTGAGGGGTCTTCATAATCCGTTGGTCTGAATCACAGAAGGAGTGCCTTGGTGAATTCTGCCCATGTAAGTGGCCCTCGAAATTTGATAATCCATTGATGCCATTGTAAGGCAATGCCTTCCAAGTGAAAGGAAGCTAGCTGCACTTGCTGTTCTGGTTCCACCTTTTGGAATTCAAAAAATTGCTCGGCCTTGTAGATCCACCCAGTTGGGTCTTCTCCATGAAAGTGGTTCGGGAGAACTCTACAGGTGCAAAGGGGTTGATTTCAGCAGCAAGTATATGGTTTGTTTGGGAAGCACGTAGGGATTGGATTTCATTGAGCACTGTCTGTAAGATAAACTCATGTTGGCTCAAGATTTTCTGAACTTCACTTTTAAATTCGGTGTTGGATTAATGGGCTTTCCCCCTAATCTCCATTGTTGGAACTTGGCTCTAATACCAATTGGTAAGTTGAATTTATAGAACTAAGTTAGAATTCAGAAATGAGGAAGAAAGGAGAAGAAATTAAGAGAAGGAAACATTTTTCTTTTCTTATTGTCTCTTCTTCTTTTACATATGAACTTTAAATAGATCAACAATAACAAACTTTAACTAAATAACAGAGAGCATGTTGCTACTAACGGTAGTTTTCAAGCCACTAATGGTAGTTTAAAACCACTTACTCCAACACTTAAACTCCACTAACTTTATCCACTATAGAGCATGTCAACAATTGAAATAACTACTTCAAATAATAAATAATAATTAATAGCAAAATAAAGATGGTAGAACAGAGTAGCCTTATTCTTTCACATGGATTGTATGTGGACATATCAACTAGATTCCCAAATGGTCAACAGTAGAGTTGTTGTAAGTATGCTAGCTTGTTGCAGCTACCATTTACGTATTCATAACAATGGTTGGCCAACTGAAAGGTAATGAAACATTGGCAACTTTTCAGGAATTTTGATCTCAACAGTCAGAAAGAACTACGAGAATTTAAAAACACATTAGTGTTAATTCATAGTAGTATTAAAACATAATATGTATCAATCTTTGTCATGGGCATTTTCAAACTACCTCTTTCCTCGCGGTTGCTACCTGCAAGTGGTAACCACAAACAGAATTGGGTAGCATCCGATAAATATAAAAAAGGAGCTCTATAATTCCAGTATCTTTTCTAGCGTACGGTGATCATAGGAGAATATTATTAACGAAGGCGAGGTCCCCCGAAGCAATGGGCTATGACAATGAGAGCCCTAATCAAATGTTTCTAACAGGCCTGTCCTGTCAAGTTGCAAAAGTGTTTGATTGTTTTGTATATTTGCTTAATAGAGATACAATGGCAATAACGTGCACGGAATCAATTTTCACAAAAGCCCCACTTTCTTTTCCCGACATGGACTGCAATAGAAGGAAGTAAGATTATGGACCTGCTCTTGTTTGAGAATGCTAAGGCCGCGCCAAGATGAGCATTCAACGGCCGATCTTTTGTTCTGGACAAACGAGTAAGCCATACTTGTCTTTAAAGGCCATTGCGGCTTCGAATGAGCCTTAATTGAGCCCAACTTTGTAGAACTTTCATGATGGCATGGCAGATAAAATACAGCGTTAGGTAGCGAGAGCTACTGTAGCAGGGGACACGAGGCCATGGCACGAAAGTGGCGGCCGGCCTTGCTGTCTATCTCTTGATCCCTTCACAATTAGCCAGCTTTTTGGACTGTTTTACTATTATTTGATAATTTCTGCCCATTTTTACAAAAATAAATAATGAAAAAAAAGGTACAAGGTGTTGTCAATAAATTTTCCCGACAGTTTCCAAGCAACTTTGTCATCTTCTTCTCCTGCGAGCCCATCATTCTCGGTCCCAAACACCACCACTTTGAAACAGTTTTAACAGTTTCAGAGACAACACTTTTAACACATTCTTCCGCGGAGTCATCTATCCAGTCCATGGATCATGGTCAGGTTTGAAGAGATAAATCCTTAATCTTAACATGTAACTGCGAGTTTCTCGACAATCTTAAATATATTCACCGATCTGTTCAACTCATCATTTCAATACATAATTGACTGTGTTAAGCTAAAATTATATACGAAAGTAATTTTTTGAGCTGAGTTTGTGCTTGGTTCACTCAAATGCCTCTTTCACTTACAGGGTTGTATTACTTTCCCGTTTTTGATCTTGTACAATCATTCAATCGGGTGGTTTTTTTTTCTCAGTCTTGTCCATTTGTCAATAATCTCACTTGAGACCCAAACTGAATCTGTTTTCTTAATTTTCTTGCAGATTTTTTCTTCTAAATGTTGATCCTTCAGATTTTCCATTTCTCTGTTTTATATCTGGGAACCGATTTCTTGTCAAGCAAAGGATAACTGCTATAATTCGTCTAGGTTTTTAGGTAAAAACAAAAAGGTTAAACTTTAGATTACTTTACTCTTTGGTATTTTGTTATTGATATTATGGAGTGTGCTTGTGTTTATACTGTAGTTTTTTTTAGGAGCCGGAGTTTGGACTGTGCTTGTAATCATCGCCAATGGCGGAAATGGTTGCCCCTAGGTTGTACAGTTGCTATAATTGCCGGACCCATGTTGCCCTTCACGACGATGTCATTTCTAAATCATTTCAGGTGAAGAACTATGCGTTTTTTAAGAAAATAATTGATGCTTACTCCATGTTTGCTTATGTTGAGGTAAAAATTAGACCTGAATGGTGTTTTTTCAGTTAAGTTAAAGTAATTTTGTTCAACGTAGCTGGTGGGATTCTATTGTGTATTATTGTCTGTATTTTATTTTTTATTTTTTTGCATATGAAATCACCTGATTTTGGTTGTGCTTGCGGCAAAAAGGTTGCCCAAATACATGTTCTGAAAGTTCCTTTATTGATTTCGTTATCAGGGAAGAAATGGTCGAGCATTTCTGTTCTCCCATGCTATGAACATTATAGTGGGGCCTAAAGAAGACCGTCAACTTATGACCGGTCTGCACACCGTTGCTGATGTCTACTGCCGTGACTGCCGGGAGGTGTTGGGTTGGAAGTATGAACGAGCTTATGAGGAAACACAGAAGTACAAGGAAGGGAAATTCATTCTTGAGAAATCAAAAATAGCCAAGGAAAACTGGTAGTACCTGTGACAATTTCTGGTTTATCAGTCTTGATTGCGATAAATGTAGGATTGCTTCAAAATGTTTGTCCTGTCGAGAAATTTCTTGCCAATTGAAAAGATTTCCTTCATTGTTCTTCTTTGTGCATTCCTCTGTGTTTCTTGTGTGGGTATTGCAATGAAAATCATTGATTCTGTTAAATAAGATTTGTGAATAAATTTTGTGATGAATTTGAGTTTATGCAGTTTTACAAGTTCCAATGCATTCCTGTGATGAGCTGAGAATGCTGATGGTGTTCACAATTGGTATATGTCAATAACTTTTCTTGAATTTAGATGTGTTTGGAGCTTGAAATGAAGAAAGAATCATACACTGTGACCAAAAAATATACCAGATGTTTGGAATGATCCGATTTGTGTAATTGTCAACTTGTTAGTGGGGAAGAAAGTTCATATACTGTGGTCCTTTGTACATCTAGAAAGATTGTTTTAGGAATTTTCAATTATATAGGTTTGTAGAAACTGCACCATTATCCTAGACATAAAGCAGCTGAACAAATATTTGAAAAAATATTAAATGGAATGATTCTCTTAAATGGATGATATAATAAAATCATTCAATTAAGAATTTATTCATTAATAATGAGTAAAAAAATTATAAATAAATTTTACTTTTAATTGAATTAATGTGATAAAATAAATTTGTAAATTTATTTTTAATTTTATTTATATACATTTTAATAAATGTATTTATTCTTTTTGTTAATTAGATGTTTTTATTATATTATTTATATTAATGAGATAAAATTATTTTATTCTAAGTTTTTTTAAATATTACTTTTTATTTGGTTACCAAACTACATGTTTGTATATCTCAGTAGGAGCCGGGCTGCTGCTCGAGAACTTTAATGTATCTTTGTAACTTCAGGTCTGCAACTTCTTCATGCTATTATTTTGGCCATCTTGAGTTTGCCAGTACTGCAATAATGGTGTGGGCGGCGTTGGGTGCCCACTAATAATATTTGGTAAAGTGTTTTAATTCTTGATGGCAAAGGGAAAGTGGAGTTCTTCCTCTTGGTATGATTATTTATGTCACATGGGGTTATAATGGCTCGTGCACAGAGCCATCACATTTCAATTTCAGTTATAGTGCCTTCGAAGACAAAAGAAAAAGAAAATAGGTAAATATATTTTTTTGAAAAATGAGTAGAAATAGGAGTTGGCGTATATTAAATATTTAACTACCCAATTCATGGTGTATTAAGCATTTTAGACACAACAGTGCCATTATTGCAGCAGCCTTTCCAATCAAAGCAAGCATGGTAAACCATTTTGTATTTTTGTTTCTTTGTCTCTCATTTAGTCACTTGCAAAACGCTGATTATTTTCAAGAGAATTGTCGTCCTTTCTGTTTTAAGCCTGCCAAGTCATACTCTTACGGGAATTGGTTAAGCTTCTGTTTTGTCGATTTGGGGTTTCACAACTATCATCAAAATCCTGACTAATAATGCACCCTATCAAAACCAAATCAAATCTTGTCTGAACCTGATTGTCTTGTCTTGTTTACAATGAACTGATGATGGGGTTAGGGACTCCCTACTCACTCCTTGTTAAACACGCGTACAATTGCTACATGGATATGGAAAAATAATCTCCACTCTGATACGGAAGAAATTCATAACTGGAAGTTCATAATTGAGACACAATAAAACTAGAGTAGAAGTTCCTTTGTACAAAGTTGTCACATTACAATGCTGATAATCAATCAAAATGTTAGTGCCTGAAATGGCCAGAAACAAGAAATTATAATGATTAAGCCAGCACGTACATCAATGGATGTATGATTGGAGAAGGGGCTTAATTACACACTAAAAATTCAAACCAAATGAGTTATCGGTTAGAGAATGACTTTTCCAATGCAACGGTAGCAAGGAAATGACAACAATTAAGGCATAAGGGTGAAACTAATTCCTAAGAGAATTCTAGTAATTCATTTAACAGATGAATTGTTTCCAGCTAGCCACCTCTTTCTGGTATCTTCCATCTCTTCCTCCCTCATCCTCAGGAGATCCAGAAAACCCTGCTGATATTTTGAAATAATGGAATCAAGCTCCAGCTTTAGTCCTTCACAATGCTCTCTGTCCGACAGGGATAGAGAGGTGATGCTTGACAAGCTCAAATTTTTTGATATACCAGAGCATGAATCAATGAAGGATATCTGAGAGTTCTGTGTGGATTCATTGGTCAAAACGGATTCCCCAACAGTATCCATACCATGATCATAAACTGCATAATGCGAACAGAAATCATACGTATTTGGAACTTTGTGGCATTCATCAAGACAGTAACCAGATGGCATTGAAGATTGGTAGTTATTGGCAGCCCAGGTAATCGAGACATCAAATTCAGCAGATATATCCGAATTGGCAGATGCTTGATTGTGTTGGTCTTTCACAACAGCCAACTCAGAAAGAACACCCCGCTGGCTGACTGCCTCAGTCAATGCCTTATCGAACCCTGACACCCTTGGGCACTTCAATGAGATTAAATTGCTTGGTAGTACAGAAGAACCCTTGAGTAAACTATCTTGTAGACTAGCAGTACTTGCAACCGAAGGGATCCAGCTGGGCACGAGCTTCATTATCAAGTTATCAATCAACTCAGCTATAGAAACCACATCTTCATTAGACAAATCAAGCTGTTCAACCATTTCCTTAGCTATTGAATTTGCAGTATCAGAATCAAGGTAGAAAACAAAATGGATATTGCTGATATGACCTGATGTAACACAACATTATCAGCTGAAAGTAGAACAGGACAAAAAAAAACACGATTAACAGCACAACAAATTTCCTTACCACATCTATCACCAATTCGCAAGCTCAGTGAAATTGTATTATCATCATTTTTCTCTCCTCTTAACCTGAATTCATTATTCTCAGTAAATTGCTGAAGTTCTGGAGTTAAAAACCAAGGTGTAACATTATTGCATTTTGCACAAGATTCAGCTGAAAGGTTCTTGTGGTCAAGGTCTATGTCCATAGGATGAGGTTTGGACAAGGGCAAGTTCATTTCTTTAGGAACAAGATTGAGTAGCTGCAGTGCATCATAAAAAAGCACCCTTGGATTGTCAGTGGCAAGGAAAGGGTCTTTCAAGAGCTCCAAGGCAGGCAGTCTCAGTGATGCTGGAACAATACACTTTTCTATAAATTGCTTGACTTGGGGGTCATTCACTTTACAGAGGGAAGCAGGCTTTATACCCTACAGTAAAAGAAGTTTGAATATCAAACAGGCCAATGAGAAATAGAAGAGTATGTGATCATTGCAGGTAAGCATGAACTTACAGTGGTGACCTTCTTATATATTTGTGCTGGATTTTTGCACTCGTTATATGGATACTCACAAGTAACCATCTCCAGTATACACATGCCAAAAGAATAAATGTCGACAAGTTCATTGTATTCTTCTTCATACAGCTCTGGAGCCATGAATTCTGGAGTACCTGCACATTAGAGAAGGAGTTACCAAGACGGTCTAAGTCTAATAACTCATAGCAGTACCTGAGATATATTAGTTGTTACCAATAACACTTCGAGCAGTAGGCTGCTGCATGACAATAGCCAACCCAAGATCTCCAATTTTCACTTCTCCATTATTTCCATTGACAAATATATTGTCACATTTCAGATCTCGATGGATTATAGAAGGAACATGACTATGCAAATAGTGTAAACCTCGAAGAATCTGCCTTGCCCAGTTCTTGATGGCCTTTATATCAACATTCTTATGCTTCTTACGATATCTAAACCCAAATATGATTAACAAAAATGATTAATGAACGCCAAGAGAAAATGAAAAGAAAAATGCAAAATGGTCCATGAAACTCACTGCCTCAAGCTACCCGAAGTGAATATCTCCGTTATCATGTTAATAGTCTCATTCTTATCATCCACCCAAGAGTCATGGAACTTCATAATATGTTCATGCTTCAAAGACTTCAAAAGATGAACCTCTGAATATAATCTTTCCAACTGATCAGGTGACTGTATTACATCTTCAATAGTCACTTGATTCCAAGCAACTTCTATCCCATTAACTTCATCGAATCCCTTATATCTACACATAAAATACCAATTAAACTAACAATCTACTAATCCACAAATAAGAAACTAAAAAAGATATAGGTTGTAGAGCAATACACTGTCTTGAATGCTCCTTTCCCCAAGATTTCATCATACTGGAGAAAGAAAAACAAAGACCATATCACTAGATCTAACAGAAGCAAACAACTCAACACAACAAACCTCACAATTACTTAACAAAATGCATAAACATTGGCATCCATCATTCTAGTCATCAAGATTTACGCATCCATGTTTTTTCAGTAACACGAATTTACTACATCTGAAGGCAAATTTAATTATTCCATTAGATGATCACAACTCGATTCAAATTACTTCGAAGAAATACATCTTCACTTCTAACAAAGAAGTTAAAATTCTTCAATTTTAGCAAACCCAACGAATATCCCATCAGAACTACAAAACCGATAATGACAAGATATGAACCAAAAATTCACAATCCACGCCCAAAATTAATCTCATTATTAAAAGTATGACTCGAAAACGTAATACAATCTCTTATCCCGTTCCTATGAAACCCTGACCCTAAATTTCGCTCAAATAAACCTTAAGAACTATATTTCCCTAAATGTAATATGGATTTCGTGCCTAAAATAAAATAAAAGTTATCATCATAATAATATCTTTGAAAAACAAAAAGTAGAAATGACCCGTACCCGACCGTATCGACCAGACGGATCCCTCTCGGCGAACTCAGCGTCCTCCATCTCCGATTTCAGAAAACACGAACCACAATCCATTTTCGCGAAAAAAAACCAAAAAAAAACGCACAAACCCGAGAATTCGCAACACAAAAAAAAAGTTTTTTTTTAGCACGCTGCTACTAGAGTAAGCTTTTAATTTTGACACCGATTGGAACCGAAAACGAGAGAAAGAGAAGTTGTTGTTCAGAGAAAGCCTCGCAGGCGACGTTATATGAATCGAATGCCGATCGCAAGCGTAGCCGGCGGAGAATGTCGTACAAACTCATCTCCCGTTCCGATAATGATTTCAATTCCATTTCCCAAACATCGACCGCGATTCGTCTTCTTCAATCTTTATTTACACCATCGTTTAGGTAACTAGACATCGGATAGGAATTCTGGCTCGATTTGTACTGCTAAAGTTAAAAAAACAGAAGGTCACAATGGGCACGCGAGTCAACGATCGCGTGGAGTCAGACGTCTCGACGATCACGAGTGTTCCCTTCTATTCTCTCTTACTTGCCAAGATGTAAAATTACATTTTAAGCTCCATGGGGATTACCATTCCAAGGGGGCCGTTAATTGTTAACGGTAATTTAATTTTCATTGCACTTGGGGTTATTATTGTCCAAATTGAGAAGTTAACACTAAATTAACTTCATCTTGAACAGTATTTTCACCTAAATTAGGAGAAAATTTGGATGATTGGAAAATTATTAAATAAATAAAATTCGTGTTTTGTTATATAGCTTTGATGGTTATCACGAAAGCCACCCACCAACCCGCATCCTAAGGAACACGTGATGGGAGAGTGTATTACACGAGATTTGAAGCCGCGTGGAGTGGGCAACGGGCATCATATAAAGGAACTTTTATCTGGTATTCTCCACCAAAGGCAAAGATTAAGAACAACTGGGCCCTGATGGGCTTTACACGTAATAGGCCGCTGTGCAGTATATGCCATTTTTGGGTCCCACTTGAACAGTGATTGAAGGCTGTGATTTCTTTGACGTTGTTCATTTCAAATTAGTGTAAATTTATTAAGGGAAAAAAATGATGCCGTTGCCGGTATTGAGCACGTGACAGGCGGAAATACTCGCCACTGCACCACACCGGCTTGATTGCTGTAATAAGATCCACAGTTACCTTAGTAAAATTAGATAAACGCCGTTGATTACGTTATAAAGCTGTCAGGTTGAACGTTCAATCAGTTGATTTCTGTCCTTCGAATTTACAATCACATAATTTTTCCTTTTGCGCTATGCTCTAATCAACATTTCATTATTTCACTGTTGTTTCCCACTTGTTTTTGCACGACTGAACCTGCACTGTAAGAAAATGTGCACCACTGATGGAAGTCACAGGCAGCTATCTTGTCTCATTGTATCGTTGCTAATCAAGTTGAAAAACGAAAGACGAAAAAATGGGAGCACAACAAAATATCCTACTTGCGGCTTCCATTGCACCTTGCTGCTCTTGAATCATCATATAACCATGCACTGAACCTAGTTCAGCTCCACGAAAAGGCTGGCCTGAGGATGCAATCCTGCCACTTGTAAGGACAATGTGAGCTTATCTTGGCCATATACAATCCTTGGAAAGTTGGAAACAAGACTGTAATTCTCCATTTCTAAGCAACCCAATGAATCAACATAGTCATACAAAGTTTGGACAGCAACAGTATTGTGGAACCTCCTTTCTTTGCGTTCTCCATTTGGGAAACGTACCAAAACCTGATTTGGCAACAACAACATTCACAATTATATTTATTTGAGTTCTGAAAATTCCTGTTCTCTGAGTACCAAAACATATGTTTTTCAAGAAAAACTATTTAATCTGTCAAGAGGGAAATTACTTGTGTGACATTAGGCCCTTTTTCAGGTTCAGCACCAAGTGAAAGGGCTTTCTCCTGCCGCATCTTTGCAATTGCAGCCTCTCGTTCTGCAGCTTCACGAGCTTCTCTTCCACGAGCCTCTTCTTCCTCCCTATGCTTCCTCTCAGCTTCAGCAGCTTCCCTTTCCAGGCGTTCTTGCTCTTCTCTCCTCTGGCGTTCTCTAGCCTTGCATAATGAAAAAGAGGAGAGGAGAGTAAAGACATAAGAGAAAGAAAACAATATTAGATTTTAGATATGTTTTTATTGAACATTAGCATCCATCAATGAGAAGAATGGGAACAAGCTCTATGGCCAACACCAAGCATTAAACAAGTGCAAAACTAAAGCTTAAAAATCAACATACTTGATCAGCTTCAAGTGCTGCTCTATAAGCAGCGTCCTGCTCCTCCCTCAAACGCATATTATTCCTTCTTTCTTCCACATCAAGCCTTGCTTGGAGAAGAACAGGGTTACTTTCTTCAATCACTTTCTGTAGTAGCATGACCATTTCTTCGGCAGATTTTGGTCCCTCAATCTGCAGAGCCAGAAAGAGATCCCAAAAAAAAAGAAAACACAAAGATTATATACATAACTAGCAACAAATAGTCATAAGCTACAAAGGAAAGAAACAGGATTTGAATAAAAAAAATTCTAGGTAAATTGCATGTAAATGCAATGTGATCCAAAATGCTTTTATGAAAAATTTGAAGATCAGTCTCATAAATAACTTGTAAATTTGAATGCTTACAACGAGCTACAAGATTGTACAATTTTGCCAATAAAGTTAAAAAAAAATAGATAACCTCATGAAAATGTGGTCATTCCGCTGCATCAGCCACTAGCTAATCCCATCAACAGAAAAGAATGCCATTGAAGTGCATATGTAAATTATAATGATCCACCCTCACAAATCCATTATTCAACAAATATAGATAAGTAAATTCCAATCTATGGTGGTTGAATGTACCCTTAATATTGCAGACAACCAGAAACAAGACCACCATCTAATAGTGCCTGCATACAGTACCCTTAATATTGCACACAACCAGAAACAAGACCACCATCTAATAGTGCATGCATACAGTGGAATGATCTACATCCTCACTGCATCTATCTTAAACAGACATAGAGCAAATAACTACAATTACAATAGTCAAATTACCCTTAAGATGCAAGTCAACCAGAAACAAAAAACAGTGTAGAAGCAACATATGTATTTTACTCTTACAAAAAAATACAGTCATAAGATTCATGCCATCTCTATCAACCAGCACTTCCTATTATCAGATCAAACAGAAATTACTCTCTCTCTCTGAGATAACACAATTAAATTTTGTCATTTCATACATTACGCTATTGACTAAATTAATAAAATCAAAGACAATCTAAGCAAATTTCTCCTCTCTTTCAATCATTTAACCCTTATCGTCAAACTCTTATTAGCTTATCCCCTTTTGGTAATCATGCCAATAACTCAAATCTTCCGGTCCAGCCCACTCAACTGTCTTTTGGCCACTTAATTTTCTGTAAACAAACTTTTCCAAGGAAAAAACAGAAGTACCAGTGGAGTACATATAAGCAGAGGAGTTGCAGCAATATTGTATAAGCACCCCAGAAAATACACAAACACAACGTACTTTACATTTCCATAGTAATCTTGCAGACTTCAATAAGATGTGCAAAATAGCATCCAAGACTAATACTTTCTCGCTAAATTCGAACTTCTCATATTCTACACAAGAACCAAAATAAAGAAAAAGAAAAAAAGTAAACTAAATTGAAAGACTCTTAATATGATACCTGTTGAAGCAAAGCTATCCTCTGATTGGTAGCAGCCATAACCACGGCACAAAAAGGGAACCTCGCAGCCTTCAAGCCATTACTCATCTTAAACCCTTCACTAGCCCTAATACTCCCTCCCCAAGAAATAAAATTCTCGTTCACAAACGCTGCCAAAACCTCGCTACATAACGTACCCTCGCAAAACGACGGCGTATCAGGATGATCTGGCGAATGCAAGTACACGAACAGCAGCTTGAACGCTCCCCTTGACCTCTGCAAAGCGTCCATAAAACCCTCTGAAACAAAATTCGGCTTCACATTACCATAATCTCTGTCAAAAGCCGCCACGAACTCCATCGCTTCTGAAGCCGCGGCCGAAACGGGAACTAATCGGGCCGACGACTCCCCGTTTCGACCCGAACCAAGCCCAGAAATCCCCAGCGAATACGACAAAACACCGCCAGCAGCCCATAGGCCCAGCCCTACAGCGGCCGAAATGAGTCCTATACTTCCAGAAATCACAGAATACGGTAAGGTGATTAGCTTCCACGCCAAACCGGGCCCAGGAACCACATTTCCAGGAGAATCGGAACTGTGAACGGGATTGTGACCATCGCGAGGAGACAAGTTGGCGGTATTAGTGTTGGGTTGTTGCGACGACGGATTAGTGGATGTGAAGGAGGAGATCGCGAGTTCGAGGTCCCAATCATGCGCCCGAAGAATCTCCGTACACAAATCGGGGTCTTCCAAGCCTGTGATCGCTTGAAAATGCGCTAATTTGTCGGCTACATCAACCATTATATCAAGATATCAAGCGAATTTTCTTGATCCAAAAGAATTAGGGATAGATTTTCTTTGAATCCAAAAATTGAAATTATAAAAAAAAACCCTGTATTGGAGCTCCTTGTGCGGAAAACGAACTCGAATGTTCTGTGCCTTGAGGGTTTTGGTTTCGTGTGCGAAATAACGAAATGGCCGACACTTTGTCATGAAATTACTAAAGTGCCATTATGTGATAAAGAGAAAGACGTGGTTGTGTTTTATTTTTTTTTAATTGTCTATTTATTGGGAAGACAAAAGACGATGGCGATTTGACGGTCACGATGACACGGTACCGTTTGTGGCGTGAGATCATTATTGCTCTCATTCTTGACAATGAAACGACGCCGTTAGTTTGAGAGTATCACTATTGATTTCGGTTAGTTGCAGCATTGTCCGTCTCTCATGCTCATGTGACATGTGAATTTGACAGATCAAATTGGTCCCAAGTTTCACAACAGCTTCAACCATGGGCTAAATCTTCGAACCGATTTCGATCTGTAAAAACCAGAACTTACCATTGAAATCATTCCCATGAAAGGAATTGTAGCAGCTGTTGGAATAATATTGAAGGTTTTCTGTGTTTCCAAGAGTTGCAGCTTCTTCTGATCACTGTGTTGGATTGAATAAAAAAGCAAGCGACTACAAGTCATTCTGAAGCTCTCCTCTCCTACCAAAGAATTCATTTCTCCAACTAACAATTCTTCTACAGTTGATGATCTTTTCATCGTCCTGATAGCTTTTCCAAGCTCCCTCAAAACATTTGATGAATTTAAACTTGCTTTCAAGCAAGTATTTCTTTATTTACTTGTTTACCAAATCCGAGGCCTGTTTTTTCAGCTGTTAAAGATTGAAGGCTTGCACAAATATAATGGATGAAGTTTGTACTGATTGTATAAACATAATCACATAATGATTCATCAATTTTCGACTACATATATAATATATTCAGTCAAATGTCAATTAATTGTTACATTTTTTTGTTTCTGATGCTCATAGACGGCTGCAGTTTTTTTCCATGATCGCGTAGAACTTAACTTCAGAAATCAATAAACTATGTAGAACTCAGACTTTTTGAAAAGTCTTCATGGTATCCTCATCTTTCTGTTCATCTGGTGCAATTTTAACGTTAGGCTGATTCCGTTTGTTCTCTGTATGTTCGAATTTAGCTAAGTTTGCGAGTTCCTCGACAGCTTCAACAATGGATTCAATCCGGGAAGCGATTTCAATCTGTAAAGAGGCAAAAGTAACCATTGAAATTATTCCCATCAGAGGGATAGTTGCTGCCTGTCCGGAGATTTTCTTATTTTCGGGAATTGCTGCTTCTGATTGTTGGGTTGGATCGAATATACCAGAAAGTGATTTTAAGTCATTCTGAAGCTCTTGGACTGCAGTATTCATTTCTCCCACCAACAAATGTACTGTTGACGATTTTTTCATTGTCTTGATCATTTCTGCGAGCTCCTTTATGACTCCCAATGAATTGGAACGTACTTTCAAGCAAGTATTGCTCAGATGCTTTTTTATAAATTCTGGGGCCTGTCGTTCGGATCATGTCAGTTGAAGCCTGCGTCAGTATCATATTTTCGAGGATGAATTCATTGGATAGTACTAATTTAACGAAAAGGGATAATTACCTGATTGTCGGAATTGATGCAGCTATTTAGAGCCTCTATACAATAAGCACAACTACGAATGGATGCGCCGATTTTCAGGTATTGTTCCCATGGATGTCTGAAGTTGAAGCGGCCATGAGCAGGTTCCCATCTAGCAAAGTTAGCCTATGTAAAAAGACACATCAGCCAAAAGATTATATAAAACTGTGAACAGAATATTCATTCAGCAGTCCAATCACATACCATAGATTCTTCTGTTGCCTTTGTATTTAATACACATTTGTAGCCTGTAATTTTTTTATGTGCTTCTTCCTCACTCTCAGTGAATTCTCCACTATGATTAAAATACTCGGCTACACAACCTGAGATATGCGTTTCTTAGCAAAATTTGTTAGTTGAAGAAACTTTGTTGTAGCTTTTAAAATGGGAACTTACCATCTAAGGAATTACCAAGTTTGTCCATGTTTCGTATGATTAGATCATAGAGATTTTTGCCAGCCCAAATGGGGCAAATTAGCATGCTAACAAGAATGCACAAGGAAGTTCCAATTATAATAGTGGAGAGTCTTTGATGTGCCATGCTGAACAGTTTATCCACGCGATATCCTGATACTGCAACTAAGCTAAAGGTGAGGATGAAGATCATAGCACCGTAATCAAACCGCGCTTTCACTGATGGAATAAATCTTGAAAAAGTTGCTGCTGAAGCTGAAGTAAGAAAGATAATACTCTGGGTTAGTTTTGTTGTCTTGATTAGATGCAACGGAATGGGTTCTTTCAGGACTATGTTGTACATACCCAATAGAAAAACTGAGGCTCCAATGATTAAGGGCTCAATTTCGTCACCTGATTGACTAGCAATCCAATGGACACCAATAGCAAGAAATCCAGCCAGGAATGTGCCAAATATTCTGTTCAAAGATTTAGCTAGTGATTGTCCTGCAATTTAACAAAGTCGAAACTAGCTAAGTGTTTGAAGATATCTTATATGACTAACTTTTGAAGGTTTCACGTATTTCAGAAGACTTACCAACAGTGTTCTCAAACACAACCACAACTGTCATAATTGCCCACATAGCATTTCCTCCAAGACCTTCATACAAAGATCTCATATAGTAAAACAGTGAGACAACAGTGAGTGCTATCCCAACTTTTAGGCAATGAATCACTTTTCTAGGATCATCCACACCTAAATTCCATGCTTTCTCAAGAAATCTCCATACTTTCAAAACCAATCCTGCAATCTTATTCTTGAATCCAAGCCAGACTCTGCTTGCTAGACTTGCCATGGGGACCAAAGTCTCGGATGAGCCATCTTCCACCCTTATCCTCCACTCCAATACATTGGAAACTTCTTTGTGCTGAACCATCATCTACTGATGATTGGTTAGTTGTGTAAATTGTGCTATTGACGCAGTGATAAAAGCTACATTGGAAAATGTCGATTGGTTGAAGAATGCTGATCGACACTGATTAAGTAGCATATATATATCTATATATATATATATAAAGGAAGTAAATGACATCTAGCACTTCTTTTTCAAAACAAAAGCAATAATAAAAAGAATAATTCCAATGGCATGGAGATTGTAGAATCATTTCTTATTGTATTTAGTAGGTAAGTTTGGCATTATGGGACACAGGTGGCCACGATCAACTCTCTATGACTCATGCATACAGCATACCTCCATTTACTAATAGAGATGCCTAATTAATATAACCCTGCACTGCAAGCCAAAAACCTTTAGTTTCTGTTGTCTGTAATTGGATCTTTTCCGTCATATGTAAATTCATACAATATAGAAGCATCAATACAAGATAAAAACTGTGAAGAAAATATTTCATTCAGCTTGAAAGAAATCTGTGCAAGAAGGTTTTATTTCTATACAACAATGGAAGTATACAGCAGACTTGATTGCCAAGGAAAAATGCAGCTAATTCCCTGTATTCCTGTCAAGAGAGTTCATAGCAGAATCTGAGATGTAAATTTTATTCTAGTAACCACTGCTGACATTGTACAAGAAAATATTTCAGTCTGATCATGAATCACTAAATTGCTTAATCTTGATTATCTATAAATTAATCTCATTTTTCCTTAAAACTTACAAAACACACCACCTATTGTTCCGAATATACATTAATCAATTTGAGCTATCATTTCAATACTGGTATTTGTTATCGGGTCCCAAACCCAAACACAAAAACGTTCCTGCATTCATTTGGGCGGTCAGTTGATCATACCCTCACTGATCTGTCTCTAAATGGATAAGAAAATTAGGAACAAGAGCACCAATTCAAGATAAAGCATGATGATGTTTCTATGATGTGATGAGATTTATGTTTAGGCTGAATTGGCGATGAGTTTGATCTTATATCTCATTTCCCTTGCGGACCCATAAAATCCCAAAACTATGTGCAGAATATTTGAATCGAGGTATGGAGTTGAATGCTAAGTCAAGAGAGTTTCAAATTCTTAGGCTAACAAGTCGATGCAACTGAGACAAAAACAGAGCTGTAATTTTGGAATAAACCCATATTAGACGAGTATTACAAGTCATGAATCTCCTGTTAAACAACTTTGGGAGATAATTTTCTGTATCACTTCGTTGTTTTCCTTGATTGGTGAATTTTCCTGTCAGTTCAAGAGCATGCAGTGTGAATATTTCCTTCAAGCGTTTCATGTAACAAAAAATTTCACAACTTGTCAAACTAAATTTACAGTCATCAACAAATTAGCTCATAAATCTTTAACCAAATCCCGAGAAGCTACTATCTTTTGCACCGGGTAAGTAATATAAAATCCCAAAGCAGGCGTGTGCAGGACACGTGTTTGTAGTTCCTCGAGTCATATTCAACTTAAGTGAAGAACCCAACATGGGCATAGAAATTTGTACGCACCATTTTCTTAATCTGAGATAAGGCAGACCCTGTAAGTGGTCTTGCCATGAAATTTAGAGTGTGTCGGCAGATAATATTCTTATAAATCTGATGCTTGGAAACTGTTTAATATTCATCCTGACCGTGTAAAATTAGGTCATGAATAGGACAATCCTGGTCACCCAACTGCTTGATTTTTTTTTGTCCGAGTGGGGCACTAGTGTTTAAATACTACTTCAAATCGTCTGTTCTGATTTCACTTGAACCGAAAGAGCACATATCTTCCATCCGTTGGAGTATTTACAGATCTGCACTGATTTGAAAAGCTAACTCAACTATCTGTAGTTGCCTTCCAATGCCAGTGAAAAGCTAACTCAACTATCTGTAGTTGCCTTCCAATGCCAGTATCGAATTCTTATTATTGTAATTTTACCAGATCCTTTGAACTCTTCTTAACACTCACGTCTTAATCAAAAGTTGGATACTTACATATGGTTGAACAATCCTTAAGTGCTGACTTCACAGTTTCTTGCATTAGCTACAAAACTTTCGGAGTATATTTGTCTTTTGCCTCGCAGAGCAAGAAAAAAATATATTATATATCATTCTTCCTCTGCTTCATATTGCCATTTCCAACGCTTTTGCTGGGAGTTGTATGAAACCATTGTGATGTAGCTATAAGGTGGAGGAAGCACCACTATTTGGTCACAATCCTACATACCTACTGTTTGACACAAGTATCGTGGAGTTATCAAAGAGAATGTCTTGCGTCGAATAATTTCTAGGCCAACTAATAAAATTATATGATGAGTTCTGGATCTAACCTGTTGTATTATTGGTTAGAGAGAATAGTTTTCAGGTATGATCACCGATTCGTATCATGAGATTTCCACGGCCAAACGAAAGCGTGCATGCAACAGAACAAAGAATGTTTGGAGAGTTTAGTTTTTGTCAATTTGGCCAATCTTAACCAGAAATCAAGAATTTTCTTCAGTGGCTCGTGAATAGAGCATTTTCTCTTACAAAATAAAATTTTAGTTGTACAACATTCAGACAAGAGTATAGAGAGTGAATGACTAAGATTTGTCAGCGAGAAGATCAAGATACAATTCCACGATTAGCCTATTACTAACATGATTATCAATTATAAACAAGTTATCTATGACAAGAACAACCAAAACAAAACAGAGAAAAACCACGTACTTTAGCTTTACTCATGTCAAGCTGTCTATCTTACTTAAAACTAATATAGATCTGCCGATTGAGACACAAGTTTCTGTCGCGGGTTTTGCTTTCTGTGCAGATTTCTTACGTAGTCTGTCAACTGTGTATATGAACATTCCATCTCCATTCCCAAGATGGAATGAAGAAACACCTTTTCCCTCTTCAGCTGTGGCCCTTCAATTTTCAGAACACCAATCACAGCAGACTCAATAAGGGAATGCTCAAGGAATCTCTGAAACCTTTCAAATTCTTTGCGTTCAAACGTAGAAGTTTCTCAGCCTCGCTGATGGCAAACAGAAACTGGCAACAAAGGTTGCTGATAACTGTCTAAAAGAGGAATTCTGTCCTTCATTTCTTTCTTGGGTTGATTTATGGAATCAATAGTTTTAGTGTTTGCTTGTTGTAGAAGCTGTACTAGGAACCAAAATATCTCCATTCTTGTTACGAGTCTGTTTGCCTGTAATTCATTTTGCAGTCAGTTTACAAGAAACTACATTAAAGGAATTTTTTAAGTTAATTAGTTATTACTCTGCTTTCTTATTTACCTCAACTATGAAGCGTGCCCATATTTTATCCTCTCGACGTTCCATTACTCCTTTCCAGATATTCAACCCAAAACCGCTAATCATGTCTGCTATTTCAAGAAAGAATCCTCGCTCCTCACATAGCATCTGCATTGAATATGTCGAAAAACCAAAAAGAAAAATGGAATATTCAGTAAGCAAGTTGTATGGCTGATAATCAGAAGCGTTTATTTCTTGTCCCTCTGCCACACCTCTATAAGCATGTGGCCGGTCTGGTTCAGGTCCTTGACTATTATGGGACAAATCATTGTTTCACCACCAATTTCAAATGCCCACGTGGCACCACTGCCACCACTATGACTTCCAACGCTGCTGTCTTTCAGAACCACTCCATTCTGCTGGTCAATCAGCTAAAGCAACACGCAAATAATTATTTCCGTTGGTAAGGGATGTAAAACCAAAGCAAAGCTTGTTGTGTGGCAGAGATAAATAAACCAACTAGTTACCTTTGGCTCATCAGCTGCTTTAAGCTTGTCTGCATATTTTGTTATGCTTTGCAGGAAAAGCATGTGTTTAATGGTAAGATCCAACAAAGAATCAATGCTACACTGTTTCATCAATCAAAGTAACATGTATCAGTTTTTTATACATGCTAAAGTTATAGCAATAATTCATAAGGACTTTCTTCATGTAAGAGGAATTAAAAGACTTGAAGACTATGTACCTTTGCACCATTTGGGATGATGCCTCTCAACTCTTTGAGACGATCTTGGATCTGCTGACGGTCTTTGGGCCTAGGTCGCATACTTTCCCCGGGTCTAGCTCTTTTTCTGCAGACCTTCGCAGGTTCCTCAGGCTTCTTGGGTGAAGCTGCTACACCCTTTTCAGCATTGATGCTATAACTATCATCAATCCATAAACCTACTTGTGACTTTTGAAGAACATCTTTTTCACATACAAAATTGTTTGTGCCCTGATTATAGACAGTCTGCAGCAAACTACTGCTACCAGCAGAGCATGGAAGTTTTGTCCGCTGAACATGATTACTGTTAGAAGATGAACTTTCTTCTTTCCTTCTTTTTGTATTAGAAAATTCAGCCTCTAAATTACATTTAGTGAAAGGACCAGAACTAGTCACATTATTTAAAAGTTCTTCGAGCCCCAACTCAGAAAACAGTCCTTTCCGGAGGCCACTTCTGGAGCCAACATCCAACTCAGTAATGCACTCTGACATACTAGTGCTAAGAACTGAGCCACCACCTCTTATTACTGCAGGCTTTGTACAATCTTCCCAATTCTTGCCTGCTCGTGCACAGCCAGAATCCAGTCCTAATCCCTCAAAGAGATCATTTTCTGCATCATGAACAATCTTGAATTTTTCTTGTCCATCTGATGAGAATGCATCAGTAAGTGAACTTTGAACCGAGTTACATGGATGTCTGATTGGAATGTCAGTTGGAACATCACCCTCAACTATCCTAAAGGAAACAGGAGCAGCTCCTGACTGTAAGCTATCATTATTCATAACGGTGGCCAACCTGTGGAAGCTATGGTCTGGTGAATGAGCAAACCGCTGAGATAGATCAACAATTGCACAGGAGCTTGAGAGATCTGTCTCAAAATCAGGCAACTTAAACTCCTCTGTCAATCTGTGCATCGTATTTGCAACAGCCGGAAGTTCACCTTCATTTCCAAGAAATAATTCAGCAGAAAGTGGGTTGTCCATCATCTTCAGAACATTTTTTTCCATATCAACCAATCCCTCTGCGCTGTACATTGAATTGAACATTGACGACTCCTGAAGATTCTGGACAAGACCATTTGTTTTTGTAGAACACACATTTAGTGACTGCTGGATTGTACTTTCAGATGTGAATGGTTGTTCCAATGAAGCCAAAATTGAACCTTCTTCACTGCACATGTACTAATGCCAGGAGTATTGACAACTGAGTTTTTAACAGAGCAAGTAGACTGCAAAAGTTCGCTGCCAGCTGTTTTGTGATTGATAAGATGAGTTACTATCAAGAGGTTTTATCATGTCATAGTCAAGATCTGACGCAAAAGAGGAAGACTGAATTAGATTTGCTAACGAGCAAGGGATTCCCATAAGCTCCCTAGAGCTGTCACCATTGGGGGAAGAAAGATTCTCTGTAAAACAATTTCCAGAAGATGTTAGGGAAGCAAAGATCTCACTTAGATCATAGCTTTCACTATTCAAGGATGGCGGCATGTTTTGCAATGGCATAAGCCCGTCAAAATTTTCCATCTCTTGAAAAAATCTTCTTGTCTGATCCAAAAATTCCAAACTCTCCAACGTCTGCAACAACAACAGATTTACTGTCAATAAAATGAATCCAACCATGATTGGGTTTTCTGGAACTTTATTGAAGAAAGTTTAAGCAACCATAGGAATCAGAGTAACCAAAAATAACAATACAATTATATCCGTGTTCTTATTACGAAAAGAGCTTTTCCGAGTTTTAATTTCAGGAGCATAAAAATTGTTTCAATTCTTTCCTTTCACTGACCTTTAGGGTGGATCCAAACTGCACCACTCCACGCGATTCCACAGCGACTACTGCAATTGTCTGCAAAGGAAGCAATATGGCTTACGGTTTACATGAAGAAAAACTAGCTTCTTTCGACCATAGAAATTTGCGGCATAAATCTCACAGCCTAGGCAGTAGATTCAGACATATGGAAACTACTTTAACATTGTTATATACAACAAAAAATACCTGTATTCCAGATGAAAATTGGCTCTGAAAGTCTGAATCATCCTGCATATAAGTGGAAGTTTCAATTAAGTATATGAAAACCAGCCAACATTCTCTTTTGCTAAATGACAGATCAAAAACAGCGACAAACTAATTAAACAAGAATATAATAGCTCAAATACCTGAATGTCTCGAGAGCTAATCCAGTTCCATTCTCCACTGTGAGCATCAGAGAACGTCCATCTGTGCTTCCCAGTAGCAGCAACTTCACCAATGATTCTAATTCAAACAATGTTACAATAATATCAAGATCAGGGTTGTCAAAATTGTCTAGCGCTATAAACTCGCTGAAATTTAAAAAAAAACAACAACAACAACAAACGATATTTCTAATGAATTTATGGACATTAATAATTGAAACAGGGTGCTATTAAGCATACCCTTTACCAAGCATGTGAACCTGTAGAAGCATGTTACCAACGACCGTTGCCGCTTGTTCTTCGTAGTAGGCATCTTCCAGGGTCAACAACCTGACAATCCGCAGGTCAGCACATATAAAGAAGGGAGAATTTCGTGAAATAGAAGAAAAAATATAACCAAGATAATACACTTCTTCATCGCAAAGCTATCTTTAGTTCTAAAAACTCTTCAAATCTTAATAAAATGGAAGATATTAGTTGAAATGCTGAATAAAAATTCAGTCTTTAGCCTGTCGTGCTATTTATTTTTTCAACCAAAAAACACGCAAACGAACACTAAGTTGAGAGGTCCGAATTTGCAGAAATAGAAAATTAGGAAAAGAAAACCGAGTTAAAACAAAGGAAGAAAACCATGTTAACAATAGAAAGTGAAAAGTGTTTTCATTCTCATTTTCTCTCCTCATTCGTATCTCTCTTACTGAAATATAAAAGGAAAACGAAATTACATTAACAAACAACAGCTACATCCCACTTAGATTAAACATTAATAACATGAAATAGTTAAAAAAGGACATGGCAAGTTAAAACTTAAAATAACTATGCATGTTTGCAGAAAACAACCAACAGAAAGAGATGGAGATCAAAAGGCAAAAAGAAAAAAAAATTGTATAACAAAAAAATCACATCTTACGGCAAGCTTGTTGAAACCAAAAAGCACCAAACCTTGGACGAAGCAAACAAGTGAAGAAATAAAACAAGTAGTGTAAACTTACATGGAATTTCGCTTATCAAAACTCCAGAAAACACCATAACACCACCCATTACTGCAACACAAACCCTTCAGCGTACTCTTTAGCGCGGAACACATTTCAACTTCATCCATTTCACCAAAAAAAATTCAAGTTCACGATCCAAAACTCTCTACCTAAAACCCCATTAGCCGATTCAGCCGACTAGTCAACCAGCCACCTCCTCGGTCACAAAGTGTTTATAAGAAACAAGGAAAGCACTTTCTCTCACACTAAAGAAAAAGCAAAAGGGCTTGTGAAAGTACGTTGCAGGAAGTCTCGCTAAATAAGCAAGCAAGCAGATTGAAAAAGCAGTTTTCTGTGGTTTCTGCTTTTGTTTATCAGAAAAAAAAATTAAATTGTAAGCACAAAGTGATTAAAAGCTTGGATTAAAACTTTATATATAGAGGAAGTGGAGATGATAAAGGGGAAGAAGGGACAATAATTTTTGGTACTTTATCTGCCGCTCTGTTGCATATATTATGCGTATGTTTTTGTTACTGTGGACAAAAATGAAATCTGATAACAGTTCTGAGCTTCAAGGAACGGAAGAGAAGAGACCGAGATCTTCCCGGTTTACAACCGTGTTTAATATCTTTGTCTGTGTGCTGTGTTGCTGTCCCGTTTTTGATTTGTCCACGTCGTATGATTTACCGTCTATCCCCGGTTGTGGTTGTAGGTTTTCTCGTCTGTTCACTTTTAATATCTCACGATAACACTACATCTCTTGAGTCAATTTTAGTAAATTGGAATATCATGTATAAGATTCGTTTTATTATTTCTCATTACGAGTATTATTTATTAGGAGGCATAATTTATTACTCGATTTGTCAAAATGTTACATAAAATTGACGAATTTTTTATAATTATTAAATAAATAATAATTATATTATATTTAAATTTTTAATTTTATTTGTAATACTAATAATTATTAGAATAATTATATCATATTAATTTATTTATAATTTAAAATTTATTTTATATTTTTTCACTTTAAATTTTTAAATCATATTTTTTTATTTTTAAAAGATATTTAATTGTAATTATAATAAAATTAATATTTAAAAAATATTATTATATATTATAAACAATAAAAATATTAAATATACAATATTCTTACAATCCATTTAACCATAAAATAATCATGCTAAAATAAATTTTTTTTTCCCTTCTTAACATAATTATTAATTAAATCTAATTTTAATTAATTTTTTTAATACAATAACCCAAATTATTGCTCATAATACTTATTTTCTTTGTGTTTATAATACTATTATAGCTGTAAGATTCTTTATATTTAAGTATCCAATTCATATCTTAAAGAATTTTATAATGATTAATTATAATTTAAGATCTTTAATAACATATTACTTGTTAATTCAGTATGTTATATGGTAATTGATATATTTTTTTTATTTATCTCTCGAATATTTTTATCGTGAAATTTAATTGTTCAAAGATTTTGATTACGGTGCTAATTTACACTAATTTATTCTATGTAATCATTTGAAAATAGATTGTAGATATCTTTTGTAATAGAGAATACCGTATCAATGAAAATTAAATATTTATAAAATACGGTAATTATGTATAATAATAATTATTATAATCTAGCCAATTTCTCGTTCGAGATAATGCGTTTTTGGAAAATATCTCGCGAGAAGAACAAAGCAAACAGAAGCTCGAGTCACTGTCTTAACTGAAAATCAAGAGTAATAGTGGCAATGCATAATAATTATAACTGACACTTGGCATTCATAAGATAATGCTGCATTGAATACCAAAAGGCCGATGATGCTAACATGCATTGTCACTCTCCGGCACCAGATCGATTGCGGCCGAGCAGCGCATGTTAGCATCCCTGAATAACAAAAGCGATGGGCGGTCGGTGGGGGCACTTTGTGGAGCCCCACTGCTTTAAATCTCGTGCTCTGACGCTCAAGCAACTGAGGTTGAACAGAGTCATGCTAAAATGTACATACAATAAGATACAGTTGAATGCACCGCAATCCTACTCAATAGTATGTAACAACAGACAGGAGGGCGGTGGTGGAGGCGGCGGGGGGGAGAGAAGCAGAGTCGCCGGAGAATATAAGGCAGTGTCCCACGACGGAAAATGACACATTAGTAAGAGAATGTGAGGAATGGGTGTCCCCACGAAAAGAGGGATGTGGGGTTAGTAGGGATCATTTTCTGATACTACCTTCTGTCCTTGCCTCCCTGGTTAATTTGCAGTATTCTGTCGATGGAGTTTGAATAATCAGGGGAATATGTTGCCTGCAATTTTCATTAGCTTCCAGTCTCCTTTGTTTTTTTGTTTTCATTTTTTATTTTTTTTAATTTTGGTATAAATAAATAAATGAGAAAATAAGGGCAATTGTTGATGGGTCCGGTTGCTCATGTGTGATCTAACGGATGACAACTACTCCGTACTAAGTCTGACTTTTGTCTCTACCGGCCAGTAAAAAATTAGTAATTTTTATTTATAATTAATAAATATTTTTTATTAATTACATCGTATCATTATCTACTGGTATGTAATTAAATTATTCTATCAAAAATTTTTATCCAAATTTAATTACAGTTAATGACAAAGAAATAAATTAAAACGAATGGACATAATAATGGAAGGTGGAAATGAATCATTGAGGTTATCGGCCTTTACACCAAGGCAATATTATTTGTGATTTCAGCTTCGAAAGGCGAACTTTGGTTAGCTCCTCATCAGATTAATTAGTAATGGTCGTTATCGGGAACTGAAATCAGGGTAAACAAAATCCTGACAAATTCTGTGAGTGTCCAGTCTCAATAGGAAAAGGGTTTCTCTCCCTAGCTTTCCATGTATTTCATTTGCTATTCAATGCCAATTTGTTGGTCAAGTTTAAGTCTGCATTACGGGAAACGCCGAGTTCTGAGCTAAAGAAAAATCAGTAAACGATATCAAGCTTTGATCCCTAACTGCATGTAGAGATCCTGGATATATATATATATATACACGATCTTCATAACTTTTTCTTTTTCCTTTTGATGAATTACCCATACTGAGGTATGGGTATTTGTAGGCAGTGTGTGTGTGTATTCCACGAATCTTACTCTTCAGTCCGAGAATCTTGACTTACCCCTTACCACCAACCCCAGAATCCCCTTAATGACGGCCTTCCTTCTTTTGGATTTTCTGTATTAATGGCTTAGTAAAAGTTCAAATCGGTCAGAAATTCAGGTCCCCCGAAAAGAAGAAACATGATTGAGACTAATCCAATCATCCAATCCTGAATTTTGTAAACACATATGATTTAACTGTTAATTTGTTAGTTAGCATTGGCAATAATAAGGTCTGGTTTTGAACGCCCTCCGTTTCTTCTGTGAGTGGGTGTGGGGGGAATTACAAAGACCAACGAGAAAGAAGAGAGATTGCACAGACGCAAAGTTGCACCAAAATTTGATCACAACCCTTCATTTTTATCTAGCAAAAGTGTATATACATGATTTTGTCTCCTCAATACTGCACACGCTTAATCATAACCGTTGAGAAATTAAGTCAACCAGCTTCGGCTTTTCACTTTTGGTTTTCTTCCACACTTTTGTTGTTAAAAAGATAGGAACTGAATCCAAGAGTAAGATTTTGTTGATCAACCGAATGGAACAGAACCTAATTCAATGCTATAAAATTTTTAAAACATTTTTATATTAATTATATAGATATAACGTGTAATTGGAGACAATGTGAATAAGAGAAAGAGGTGGTCAGCTGTATGCGATGATTGAATGAACAAGTGAGATTTTGGTTGCGTTAAAAACATGTAATAATAGTGTCGATTTTGAAAGGTATAATAAGATGAAAGCTAAGAAGCTTTTATAAATTCCTCTCTGGCTAGGGAAAAAAAAGAAGAAAAGGCATGCTTTGCCTTGTAAAGAAAGGCAAGAGGGCCGGGCAATTAAGAATTTCGGACAGAAACTATTATTGCAAGTTATTATGTAATGTTCTCTTTTTAAACTATTACAGTTTCACATGTATGTATGTATGTTACTGCATTTCTCCATTACTCCCCAAGTTTTGACTTGCAATCAAGGGATTCAACTTCTTCCCTTTGCCACTTTTCAAATAATCGTGCTAATAACAACGTCAGCAACAAAAAACAAAAATTATAGTGATTTTTGATTTAATTTAGTTTATATATATTTTTTTATATATATATAAAAAGACAAAGAAAAATAAAAGAAATCATAATTGCATGTTAATGATAGAATCAATACCGAGGATTAACAAATTAATTTGTTGACTATCAAGTAAAATTAGGTTATCATAAACAAAAGTCAAAGGATATGATACATCAAAGTAATGTATAGCCATCGTTTCAAATAATAACATCGTATGCTCATATTGGATACCCCTCAACAAGAATGATCGACCTATATGTTACATGTTAAGATCATTAGATTCTTCGCAAGAGTCATCATAAAATCTCTTTCACATTTTCAAATAGACATGAGTATATTTATTCTCTTTAAAGACTTTCCTTGCATTAATAGCGAAGCATTCTACTGAAAAAGTTGCAACTTTAAAGTGCATGCATGCAAAGCTATATGTGCATGGTCAATGGTTCTCAATTACAACACCTTTTTTTTGTTTTTTGGTTATTATTACTGAAATATTTCACATAACCGTGATTTAAATTCTTTGATAATTTAGCTGTGTGAAATTCTTCAACTACATCATTAGCTGTATTATGTGAGAAATTAAGGACTAAAGTGAAATTCTTCATTATGGTATTCAAGGGAATAAGGTTTTGTCACAATAGAGGTGTGGCTTTGGATTGTTTTCTCTTGTATAAAGCTTACATGGACTATGGAATGTCTCTCTTTTTTCAGCAAGACGAAAGCTGAAAAGGCCAATTTAGCTGCCAATACATACAGGCTTTAAACTGTTCGACAAAGTGCCCAAAAAAATGCCCACTTTGGCTATCACCCTACCAAGAAGGGGGAGGAGGAGAAGAAGAAGTACTAATTCAAAAATGAAGCAAGCCGATGGATAATGAAGAGCAGTTATTATCAGAAGTGGGGAGAGGTTTAATGCAGCTATGAACCAATCATGTATTTGCTGTAATCAAGGTGTGGGATGACAGGTTGTCTCCTCAGCATACAGGCACAATTTTTTGACACCAGTCCTCCAAACTGACGTGGACCATCTGCGGAAGCAAGGAATATTTCCCACTCAACACGTCAGTATTCCCACACCAGAGAATGTCTAACTCTAACCTATGCGTTGCAGCACTTGTCGGTTCGTAGCTAAGGATCGTCTGCGGTCAATCCTACTGTAAGATAACCTAACCAGCCCTCTCCTACTTTGAAATTTGTACTATTTGGTTATTACATAATATAATATCAAATAGTTACTGATAAAATTCGGATGGTTGAAACTCGAGCAGGGAAAATACTCCGTGGAGCATTACATAATGCACGAGAGTCGAGAACTATTGTACTTTTTTGCGTCGTAAATCGGACACGTGGACGATGTTAAGGACAAAATGTCGGCGATGTTGGGGGCAAACAGCCGGAGGGTGTCAAATGCTTTTTTTTTAACTGTAGTTATTTTTCTCTAGGGAGAAGAGTAACCAGGGGGGGGACCACAAGCGAATGCATGGTGGCAAGCGGATGTCGTTTTACCAGGTCATTGATATTGGTTGGTGTTATGATTATTGTGTCAGCAACGATGATGATAACCGCACGTAATCACTGTGGTTCTCTTCTCTGAGTTCTCCCTTTCATATTCTCCAATGAGCGTGAGTGACAACTAAACCATTCCGATGTAACAGCTGTGACAACTGAAAGTGGGCAGGAATTTTTCAATGGGCTTTTTATAGGCCCATGAAAGAAACCTTGTGAATTACAAGATTCTGAGCCCATTATAGATTCTATTAATTGTTGTGACCTATGATTTGATTATCTTTTAAAAAAAAAGTTTTAAATAAGGCTGGTATTATTATATTAATATAATTAATACAATAAAATTATTTAATTAATAAAAAATTTATATGAAATCCGGGTGGTGAAGTGGGTGTAAAACAAAGTGAAAGGCATCGGCTTTTAGTACTTCCATTCCATTAATCTATACTTATTTAGTATTCAAATAACTCAAATTAAAAAAAAAGTAATTAAAAGTCTCTTTTAAAAGTATGTAAAATGTTAAAAACTTGTAATACTAGCACAGTGCCAAGTGATAAAGAGACCAAAACACCCTAATTCTACCGGATCAAATGATTTAGTGTAAAGAATGAAAAGAATTTTGACAGGAATTGACCACGTTACCATTATCAACGATTTTTGCGGTTGGAGTTGTTCATTTTGGCGCGTCATCCTTTCGGTTTTACATTTGTGTTATATTTCAAAAAGAGTTGCTGTCTGTGTTATTTCTCTTTAATCGAAAGGGGAATGGGTCATTTTCTGGAATTTTTTTCAATTGTCACTTCGACAAACTGGAACTGGAACTCCAAAAGATCATCCAAAACAAGGTATCAGTTCGGTTCTTCACATTTTCAGATCATCTTCCAGTTAAGCTTTGTCCGGTAGATTTGTGGTTAGATTCAACTTCATCCTCAAGTTACTGAAATTACTGCTACTTTAAGGTGAGTCTCTTTTTCCTTCTCGGGTTCTTGAATTTCTCTGAGTCTGGAAGTAATTGATGGAACAATTTCGAACTGTTGAACCCGAACATCCACTCGAAAGTAACTGATTCCAGTTTGTTCTATTTCTTGCTGATTAATAAATGGCATTAATGTTTTGTCTAACTTTGGGTATTCTCATACTTATTACAATATTATTTTTGATAATATAGAAGTTATCAAGCAAGAGTTCAAGTTTGCCACAAGCTTTTGATGCACAGATGTTGTCCTCGATGCAGTTTGTTAATTGCATGATTGATAATTGAGTGAAAGATTAGCTGTGAATTGAGGTATAGATGAGAATATGCAAAGATAATTGCTAAGATTCGTGTTAAAATGGAACAGGAGAAGTTAGAGTAGCTCTCTTTTACTCGTCTAAGTTAAGAATTCAAAACCTTGTGCTATTATGGAAGACTTGTTTAAATTTCTTAAGTGGTTTTTGATGTAATTTGAAGGGAAAGCATTGGAAAGAAGATTCTATTGTCATTGTGAAGGTAATGAGTAATTCTGAAACGATTTACTGTGTTGTTCTTATTTATCTTGTTGTTTAAGACTCCGTGTCTTGTTGGTTATCTTATGGCAACTGGATTCACAAACCATTAGTTTTCTTGCACAATGGTGTGAAATTTAAAAGTATGGCTTGAATCAATCTTGAGATGGCTTAAAGTTGACTTTTAACACTTATTGGGCATAGGGAATTTCACTTGGTTGAGGAGTTTCAACGGGCTAATGCTAAAACTAACCTAACTCACTCTACATCCATAAGTTTTTTCATTTGTAATGTCATGGTGGTGGGAGTGCCATGCTGTGGTTCATGTAATCTCCATTTATATTATCACAGATTTCTAATTTTTATATATTTGCTTGTGTTCATTTTTGGCTGCTTCTCATTGTCAACATCTGTTCTTTCTGTTACTGAAGCATGAATTTTTTGTTCCTATTCTACTCACATGGATATAACGGGAGTGGCCATGCCCTGTAAATTTGACGACCACAGTACTGGTGATATCATTGTATACTTGAGAAACTGTGAAGGAAGACCTGATAAGTTCTACTCTCACTCACTCATTCTTACAAATAAAAGCAAATACTTTGCAGATCAGCTCTCTTGTTTTGACTCTGGCTCGTGCATTGAGATTCACTGCTCAAAGTCTAGCAATGATTCTTGTGTTAACCTACTGAAATTGCTGTTATCTTCCCACTGACCTACTTTTGGAGTCTTTGGACTCTGTTAAATCTGCTATTGGGATTCTTCAGTTAGCTGTTTTAGTCCAGTACTTGGAGGCTGTTACTTGGGAGGATCAGGAAGAGGAAGTAATTTTAAAAGCAGTTTCAAAACTGGGACTGATAGCCATGCCAGTAATAGCCAGGATCCAGCCTGTAGATCTGAGGGCTACTAAAAATGTGTTTGTTTCAGCAGTTCGCTTTGCCACATCCATTGGTGGGCCAAGTCCACCATTTGCTCAAAATCTTAAAACTTCTGCTCAAGAACAAGTTGAGTACATGCTATCAGAAGATGCGGACACTCCATTGGTTACAGCTGACGAAGAAGTAAAGTCAGTGATGAAAACAGGTCTTTCGGAAATATGTTCTTCATTTGAAAAGCAATTGTCATCCTTGCTTTTGGAGTCTGACCTCACATCTGCTAGAGCTGAGGATAAAATAATGCAGAGTCTATATGATGTTGAATGGATTTCCAACATACTTCCCAAGATGGAACTAATGAAGGAGTTTGTTTCTAACTGGGCTGAAATCTCTGATAAGGTTTTGGCGGTTGTGGAAGACTGGAAACTCGATTCTTCCATGTGGGCTTTGAAAATAAAAGTGATAGAAATGACTGGAAAAGTCTTGGAAGCAGTTGGTTACGGTAATGTAATACTCCCTGCACCATGCAGGGTAAGATTACTGAAGACATGGCTTCCTTATGTCCGAAAAATGAAGCCTCTTCTAGAGGCAAAGAGTAACAAGGAAAGAGATTTTCGTCACAAGATGGATGACGAGCTGTGCGAAAACATAGAAGGAGCAATAGTCCAGCTCGTACTGGCGTTGCCATCAAATGATCAAGCTGATATTCTGGCGGACTGGATGAAAACTGAACAGGTTAAGTATCCTGACCTGAGCGAGGCCTTTGAGGTGTGGTGTTACAGAACCAAGTCGGCAAAGAGAAGATTGTTGGAAGGAAGCTTGGACAGAGTTGGCAATGCCGCGCTTAGCCTTTGAGGTATCGCCCTAATGTTGTTGTAAGATGTTTTTGTTTTCTAATTATGCCGATAATTCCATGTTATGGCAACGTATTATGTTGTATCTGATTATTTTGTTTCATTTCAATGCAGTTTCCGACATAAACGATGCTTGCGAACAGAACAGTTTGAACAGTTTTGTCGTCGCATAAGCTGGTTTGGTGGATCATGCCAACAAACAAATAGGAACTCGATGTCAGATTTCAGGTTATTCTGCTGTTGTTGGGTGACAGACAGTTCTTAAGCACACCGACTCAACGTAACAGAATTACTGTAGCCCCCGTGCGAGAATAGTTACATCCACCAGTTTATAATTCATAGACAGCTTAGACTGAGTTTTCGAACCGTCTTATAGACAGCTGCCGTGTGCCTTCCTACTTAATTCTTTTTCTTTATTGACCTTATGCCACGTCACAAGTTAACAAATATATGCTTGCCAATAAAAGGGTGTTATTGGTAATGGCTGGTAAGTTTTCTTTTATTCCAAGGTTGAACACAATTCTGCAACCCATTGATGGAAACCGAGT
This sequence comes from Xylocarpus granatum, assembly GCA_019650275.1. Taxonomy (NCBI): domain Eukaryota; kingdom Viridiplantae; phylum Streptophyta; class Magnoliopsida; order Sapindales; family Meliaceae; genus Xylocarpus; species Xylocarpus granatum. Next base: position 205,170 of record BNST01000156.1, on the reverse strand, counting down.
TGCCAGTCACCTACTATTTGATTCAAGATCTCGTGTTAGACTGCTAAGCTGTCTTAATAATTTTATTAAAAAATGTATAAATTGAGAAAAATCTGATGTCGGAGAACCAATAACATGGGTCCCACACTTAACAAACCAATTATCTCTCGCTAATCATCCAACTCACCCCTTCGCGGAAACTGCAACGTATCACCAAAAAGAAAATTAAAAAGAAAAAAGAATCGGATTGAAAAAGTAACTAATTGGGGCGAACCGGGAGACCGAAAAGGAACGAGAGAGATGTACGTGAGGGCAGTGCCGACGGCGGATCTGAACCGGAATACAGAGTGGTTTACGTATCCGGGAGTTTGGACGACTTACATTGGGATTGTATTTTTCTCATGGCTTATTGTTCTTTCCCTGTTTCATTGCACTCCTGGCATGGCTTGGACTATTGTTCACTTGGCTCATTTTTTGGTAAGATTCCTTCTCGTAAATTTTATGAATGACCGATGGTTGGTTGCTCTGGTTTTACTGTTGGCCTTAATTGCAGCCTCGATCCGTTTCTGTTTTGTGATTGCTGTTTTGATTGATATCGTGTTGAACAGATTGAAGCTTGGTTGAGTTAGTCCAACTTGTAAGTTTTATTGGATTTTGGAATTTGCTTGAATTGGAAAGGGAACTGTTTGCTCGGAGGTTATCCTGTGTTACTTGGCTCTGGCTTGATTTTGTATTTGTCCATTGGATTCAAGGGAGCTGAGATTCTTTGTCATTATGCATAGTATGCTTGTGTTTTAGATCCTAGACCATGATTTGTTCTTGCTATAAAAGAGAAAAGGAGGAGGGAGATTTGATCTGTATGGTCTTAATCTAACGGATGGTCAAAGGAATTAACGCCTGTGGTCACTTGTTTGGATTGTGTTGGTGGAAGTAGCAATGATCATTGCCATAGATTTCATATGAGGCTTATTCAGGGGAGTGAAGGTTTTCATTATTCATTAATCCCGCCAACATCATTCAATTTTGCTAACTGAATGATTTCTCTAGGAATGTTTTATGCACGATCATGTATATTTAATAAAGTTAGTTATATCAGTGAGGAATACATTGGCATAGACTGGAATTATATGTTGAAATTTGCTTTCATTTTAGTTTATGCCATTTGTATGTCTAAGCAATTGCTGTGCCTTTTGAGAAAGAAGAACTTACATTTGTGAGATATAGTTGTTGTGTCAAAATTCTTTATCCAACTAAATAGAATACAAGAAATTAATGACTTTACTGTTGCTTTCTTACAATTCTCTCGCTGCCATTTTAAGTTTCTTATTGGTGTATATTGTTAATGACTTTGCATCTTGTTTCAGGTTACTTATCACTTCTTTCACTGGAAGAAGGGAACTCCTTTTGCTGATGACCAGGGTATTTACAATGGGCTGACGTGGTGGGAGCAGATAGATAATGGCAAGCAACTCACTCGCAATAGAAAGTTTTTGACTGTTGTACCTGTTGTGCTGTAAGTACTTAGTATCTTGATCTCATTACATAGATATTATTAGAACACTGATGCATGGCTGTTAAAGTCGGGTATTGCATTTCCAGCCATATTTTAATGGTAAAAGAATTGGAACTAGGATGTTTCTTTGCTAATCACGATTACAATTATGGTCCTTCCACTACATGGAACATTTGCTGCACCAATGCCACAGCTACATTGAAAATTGGATTTCCATTTTTTAGAATAGAAAGTTGTATGTTACTCTATCTATATTAAATTAAAATGATTGGTTAAAATTATTAAAATTTGCATCTTAAATTATTTTTTATCCCAATGTTTATTTTATTTGTACATTCAAGTGACGATGGCTGGGGTTGGAGTTAGATTGCCGAGATCTTTCCAGCTAGCAAAGCCATGAACACCCCACATGGTCTCACTGCAAAGGGACCTTATCATTACAGCCCAGTGGAGTAAAAAATTGGGGCTGGTTTTAGAATTAGCATCCTAGATAATTTTACCATACTCCAATGTGTATGCCACACTTCCTTTCCCAGCATCTGCCCATCCAGCCTGTCAAGTTGGACTCATGGAAGTGAGTCTCAATTGGTATATAGCAGTATAGAAAAGCTATTCCTTTTAAGGCTTGAATGCTGGAGTTACTTTGAGGCATTGGGAGAAGTTTCAAGTAAGGTGCAGGTTTGCGTGGTTGAATTGAATTTGAACGCTGTTTTTGGCCTTTCATTGGAGTTTTAGATTTGTATGGATCTTTGACATATTGACATGAATCTCTCATTGGACAAAGCTTCTTCTGCAAGGCTTTATATCCAAGAAAAGTAATGATATGTCAATGTCATCAGTAATTATGAAAAGCTAATACATCCGTGTCACCAGGCAATTCTTTGCTTTCTCCTGATGTGTTCGTTCCTTTTCTGTCTTATCAAGAGAAATAGAATAATTTTTGAGAAAGTTGTTTTAGTTGTCTGTATATTTCCCATCTTGTATGTTCTAACTAGAGTTTTTTTTCAAGACTTCCTTGTCCTTTTATGAGAACTATTACTTTGGGATAGCCCCAAATAAGTAAATTCATTCAAATTATTTTAGATTTTTTGTCAAAGAAAACTTTGTATGTTTTTTGTGCATCACATTACCTAGAACTTAAAATATGTTTGCAGTTTCATTTCATATTGATAAATGCCGTCATTTTACTTACCTCTTGTTTCACTTGGCAGGTATTTGATAGCCTCACACACTACGGACTATCAAAATCCAAAGCTTTTCTTCAATACGCTGGCAGTTTTTATACTCGTCGTTGCTAAGTTTCCAAACATGCACAGGGTCCGAATATTTGGAATCAATGCCGATCATTAACAGCTTAAGAAATTTCCTTCTTCAATTTGGCTACAACTAGACTTGATCATTTTGGCATTCCAATCTAATGGTGATATCCTTGTACAGATATTGAAATTGTAAAGGGTATATTTCTCTTTTCACTTGTGAAGCGAATGCGTATATTTCCCTTCATCAGAATCATTTACCAAGTGGAAAATTTTGTCATATTCTCTTTACATGTGCTGCTGCTCATATAGATAATAAGGGTACAAAAACTTGCCCAAATTATTGAATGCCGACATACTGCAAAAAGGAAAAAAACAGTATAGCTGATGATGAATGAAACTGTTTGTACCTTGCAGTCAAGGAGCTTAATTATATGCTTAGTGCTGCATTGATAGGTTTATAGTTAAGATTAATTAAGAATTTGTCCTCTTGTATTCTTTTCCTACTTAGCTGCAAAGATTCATCATGAGTAGTAACTTGTGAATGAAGGCTAAGACTGAATTCGTTTTGTCTTCAGTATCACGTTACTCTTAACTTGGATTTACATGGACTAACAAAACTACTTTTCAAAAACATGGTCTAAAAGCAGCAGCCTCTTAACACCCGAATAATAAAATACTCTCGTTATCTAAGTTGTGCAAGAAACTGTCCATTCCTTTATGCACAAAAAAATTTGCATAATCGATCCATCATACAAGGTATTTTTAGTCAGTAAGTTTGAATGGCATTTGTTCCATGAAGAATTAGAATAGAATATGAGAAATTTAGAAATGTTAAGTGGATTAGCTATTGTATATTCATTTATTGTTGCATCTCAAAAATCTCTCAGTTATGTTTTTGTAAAACTTGAAATAAAAAAAATTATTTCTAAAAAGACATAAGAATACATATATGTATCGTAATCTAACCAACCCAATATTAAGAGACTAAAGAAATAGGTGTTTTAACAATTGCAAGCAAAAAGTGATTTAAGATAGTTCAAAGTCATAATATTAGATGAGCCATCAAGGCAACAACCACAAAAAGTGCTTTTTGCCATAACTTCCACTTCCGATTATACTAATCCTTTCCATACAAGGCTGCCTTGTTGAATAAATGTTTTGAATCTATTTTATATTTAATCTTGATCTTCAATCGAAAATAAGCTTGTAAATTTGGACCAAAATTTTTACTGTGGGTGGCTGAATATTCAAGTTTCCCAAACAATTCACAGAGAAAGCAAATTAAAATTGGCAAGCTGACAAACCCAAATTGTTCTAAAAGGAAACATGTTATTTGGACAAGAAAAAGACCTCCATTATAGAGGGTGGGTATTGGCATTATCCAACATATTGCCAGTTATTATGCACAGTCAGTGGCTTACAGCAAAGAACAAAATTGAACTAATAATTTATAGATTGAGATCACATCGCATTAGTGGGCTCAATTATTCTTCACACACTTGCCGAGGGGAATGTTTGTGGGTCCCTTTTATGACCAAAGTGAAGAGAACTTGTCAGATCTTTCTATATATTAAAAAATGAAAATTAAATCGAATTGCTGAGGTGGGCTTGGAACTGCAATGATATCACCAATGGAAGTGAAAGCAAGTTTCTCAGAACTGTTATGGTTTTAGAAATCAGTCAGTTTGTTTTGTGTCGAGGCAGGTTTTGTGGTTCGAAATTAACACGAGTTTTGAATTGTTCTTTATGATAATGTCATGGGAGAATAACCACGTCTCTTACCTGCCTGATTCCTCCTCCTTCTTCTTCTTTAGTTTTCTTGCTGTTGCTTCTTCAGAATTTCTGTGCTTTCTGTGAGTCCTAGAAATTTCAATTACCTGTTTACAGACTATGAGAAAGGCAAAAGAAAGAGGGAGAATCCTTTTGATCCATATACTTAAAACTCCTTAGAAACTTGGAAGATTTTATAATATTATTTTTTGTACCAAAGCCAAGAAGTAACTAGTGTCATATGATACTGAGTTTTGAGTTGCCCTTAACATTAAATATAAAACTTGATACCCTTAAAAGGTGCCTGTCCTTAGCTGCAGCCAGCTTGAAACTTCATCATGTCTTCTTTCAACATATATTGTACAGTATCTCATGTCCCTAACCTAAAATAAGCTTCGGAAGTTCAAATCCGCACCATGAACAAAGACTAATAAAATTTAAGGAGGCAGCAAAGAAATTAAGAAGAGAAAACCATGTATCGATTTCCTATGGTCTGTTAGTAATGAAGAAATTCAAACAAGTCCCCCCACCATAACAAATTAATAGAAAGTTAAACCAAAAAAAGAAGAAACATGAAAAGAGACCCCATAATTATTTTCCATAGATCGTATGTATTATTTCTTTACCATGATCCTCCACCTAACATTCCAGTCCAATACCCAGATGAATCTCCATGCTGATTTCTATTCTGCTCCATCTCAGAATTGCTTGAAACTTGTTTCAAATCGTCAAATGGAAACAGAAGTCTTCCGCTATTCTGTTGAACACTCTGGAGACTTGCATACCCACTTCCAAGTCCGTCTAAAGTGAAATTTAGGGTTGGTTTGAAATCTTGAATAGGAAACCCTGGTGTGTAAACTGTGCCTGGATCAGGAACAGGCAAGGGCATGAAAGAATTCAAACCTCGAGAAGAGATTCCAGTTAGCAGCTCCAAAGCTGAAAGTTGAGATGTAGTAGTAGTTGATGAAGAATTTGGAATTTGGTTCTTGCTGTTGTTGTTCTCCATGTTGGGAACTTGAACCAATTCAGAAATACTTCTGAAACCTTGACTTCCAGGAAAAGCGAGGTTGAGATCTTGAACTTCGTGGATCTTAGGGTTTTGATGAGCAGAAGATTGTGACGAACCCGGTGGTGTAACAAGATCGGGCAGCTTTTTGGAAGATGAAGAAGAAGACGACGACGATCTCTTGTTCTTCCTTGAACCACCACCAACCGGAATATTTCTGAGTGAACCACCTTCAGTCCAATACCTTCTACAAGTCTTGCAAAAGTATCTGGGTTGTGTGAGACTGTAATTGTTGTAGTAACAGAATTTGGTGTTTGTTGAATTGCACCTTGGACAGTTCAAAGCTTGCTCTTTTTGGGGCCTTGCCTTCCTCTCTAAACCAGCAGGTGGTTTTGGGCATGTATTTGTGACAATTTCTTCTGTGGGTTTCACCACAATCTCCTAGAATATTGAAAAAACAAAAAGGATATTTAAATAACTCAATGATCAAAACAAAGCAGACGAGCAGATTAAAAAGAATAACAGACAAATAAACACAACCAAACAACACCCTTTACACGTTTCAAGATTATATCATCCCAAACATAAAGGAGAATTCTTTTTTCTTTTAAGACGCAGGCAAAAGAGAAAGCAGCTACTAAAGTGAAAGCTAGATGCTGAAGAACAGATAAAACTAAATCCCAGTTGAGTGGAGACTTTGCACTTGCCATGAACGCACACCATATCATCTTTTAGTGTTAAAAGAAAAGAATTTTTTTTTAGAAAAAAAGTAACAAATAAACAAGAAGAGAGAATTATGTATGATGAAAAGCCAAAAGTTGAATAAAGATTTTATCTATACCTGTGGCCACCGAGCAGTATCCATGGATGATCAAAGCAGTGGAAGAGAAGGAAGAAGAATTAATAATACTGGTTTTGAAAGAAGAGTAAAAAAAAATATCACAATTTCTTTTCTTGAAACTGAGGAAAAGAGAATGTTTTTGAGATGGATTATTGTTTGTGGATGTTCTATGTCTCTCTCTCACCACTTTCTTCCCTTTATGAGCTGTGTGTCTCTCAGTATGTATAAGAGATAGAGAAATGGGAGGGTTTGGGTAGTAAATATTATTATATGTAATGCTGCATATTCCTTAATTATTTTATTCTGAGTGGGAATATATGTATGTATCCAATTCGTATGCAAAACTTGGAAGGTGGGTTTTTGTATATGTATTTGTGTACATAAATTCTGTGGAGGTGGAGGTGGAGGTGGAAGTGTTGCCTTGATGGTACAATACTAAATTTCTCTCTAATTTTCTCACAATATTTCCGTGGAATACATTGAAAATACGTTTATAATTATTCATTTATTTAATTTTTGATACATTCGAGCAATAGTTTTAAATTGAAAGTGATTACATCTTCTTTAATGGCATCTTTGATGGGCAGGATAGGATGATGATACACCACCTATGGAACTTGGGTTTAGCTTAGTTTATTGATGGATGAAGCTCTCTCTGTCTCTGGATCTAGTAGAATTTAAAGACCTGAAAATGGCTTCTTTTTCATTGCAAAAGTCCTTTTAGGAAGCCCTTTTTAATTATAGCCTGAATAATGTACAGATTCAAAAGTAGATTGAATGAATTGACACGAGTACTTCAACTTCAGCTACCTACACTCATGTACATTAATAGCAACAGTAGCAGAGTTCCACTTAAAGAATTTGAACCAAGTAATAAACTCAAGAACGTACGATTGTCTAAGTTGTTTGGATTGGGTTTTAAATGCTTTTATTTTTTAACAAGATATGTGTGGTTTGTCACTAAAAACAAATCGACATTGGTACAAAAGTGCTTTTTAATCATGCATGGGACATGTAATAAAGCACTTATCCCGATTGTTTGGCTTTTCCGGCTGTGAAAAATAAAGTAGAAACAATTTCGATTTTTGAACTCTCTCTCATCCCATATAGCTTATCATCCATGCATGCATCATGAATCCAGATATTATTCATCAATAAACACTAGAGTCGATTACAATATTATTTGCAATGATTCGATTCAATTAAGGAGATGAAACACTTGCACAATATAATCAATCAAACTCACTCCTAAATTATATTCATGAAATAAATACAAAATTATTCTAAAAATATAACCATATGGGAAATGATTGATTGCAAACAAAAACAGGGTATTCCATCATATTGATAAAACGAATTGACAGTAACTTAATTAATTCTATGACGAACATGCATGCATGCATCTACCCTATATCCATTACTGTGACATGATTAAGCTAGCACTGATTGCACAATCAAAGCCTTAACCCTCTGAAAAAATTTAAAAAAAAAGGCTCCCCTAACCATTCACATGGGATAGTAGGGCTTTTACCACTGTCACTTGAGATTGGAATGGTCTGGGCATTAGTACACATCTAAGAAGCATTTCTCTGCATGATTAAACGGCGGTGATTGGCTCAATTCTTTCTTGCAATCATGATCTTGATCAACTTACGGGTTCCACCTAACCATCCATCCGCAGTCGTAGGGCCACGTTTGTTTTCCTTTCGAACAAACTGCTATCATTTCATCCCCATCATATTTCCCGGACCCCTCTTCTAACTTAAAGCACCTTCATTTTAACGTCCACACGTGGAGTCCTCTGAATGGCTTGACTAGTTGACTTCATCATGCAAAAAGTGCTTGTGCAAAAGCACTTTTGCATGCGCATATCCATAACTGCAGGAATAGATTGATTAGCAGGGTAAAAAGAGGAGAATAGGAAGGAGTAGTGCAGTGGTGGTACACTACTGTGAAGTACCATCTAGCAGAGTGGAGAATGGCGGCGAACTGAAGCCGTCAGATGTTGGGGCATATTTGAGACTGAGGACCAAATCAAATCACTCGGCTAACGAAACGTGTCCCACAAAAGTATTTGGACGGAGGGAAAGTCGGAACTGTGAATAAAATTATTTAATTAATATAATAAAAAAAATTATTATATTAATGATATTCACAAAATAAAATCGTTTTTTTTTCCCTTAAATATTTCGAACATAATACGTAAAGCTGTGTTCTCTCTCTCTCTCTCTCTCTCTTACAAAAAGCAAAGTGCAGCACGTGGAGTGGGCGGTGGTGGTGCTGTCTTTTTTGGGGACCACTTCCGAAAAAAATTGTCATGCGCATGCCTACCCAACCAAGCAAGGAATCTAATCACGGCCGTCTGATCTTCAAGACAATTACCCTTCAACCTCAACCTACTACTTCCTCCTTCCATGCATGATGATGTCACGTGATTGGCTCCCTATTGACATGGACCGCGTGTGCTAGTGAATTCCACGTCAGCTATATTTGCATTGTAAACATAACTTGCCAAAAGTAACTTAAATCGGTGTGAAATGATTAAATTAATTGCAACCGTGGATCTAAGTATTGGTTTCTCAGAGTAGGGGACCCACTAAATCTCTGACGAGTAGGATGTCCACCGCGGTATATTAATACAATACGTTCGTTTTGGTATAGTATGAGTTACTTGAGCCATGGAGAAATGTTTGATCTTCGATCAGTATGATCAACAGACGAGATGGAGGTCACTGTGTAGCACGTGGAGAGGAATGTGGGTTTAAATAATTCACGGTGAGCCAAACGCGGATTCAGAAATCGCCATGAATGCAGTAGTCGCCAAGGTCGGCGCCTCAGAAAACGACCGCATCAATATGGCCGATATTATTATTCTCCAAACAGCTCGTAGTCAAGGAATTCTAAGCAGGAATCTCCTTTTACGGGTTGCAAACTTGGCAAGTCGTCCTTGACTCAAATTAAAAATTACCCATTTCTCGGATACTTTGAAACTGTGGAAAATTGTTTGGATTATAAAATTTGAAGTCTTGGTGGTAGTTGGATTGACAATTCAATGTTTTAGGTTGCTTTTACTTTCTCATTTGAGATGGTTAAGCGAGACCATTAAATTAAGTAATGGAATGGTTTCTTTCACTGTATTTGAAGGTCAGATGGATGAAGGGAAGTGATGTAGACATCCCAGCAGTGGAAGAAGAAAAACATAATGATAATAAAATGGTAAAAATTTGACATTTACGTTACATTATATATATTTTTTTCCTTTTGAAGGCATTGCGTTTGTAGGCCAAACCTAGAGGATAGATCCTAGGCTCAAATTTTCTGTGCCCACTTGATCGTTTGGTGGCCTAAGGTAAGGAGATGAAATCCACGATATTTCCAGTTAAGTGCGCAGATGACTGCCTTTGGACTACAAAGACAACAGCCCATGTTTCAAACGCTTTGCCATTTTTCATTTTTCACTGAAATCTATAACCGCTTTCCTGATGCCGTGAAATTTCCCATTCAAAGTAATCCCAGTGTTTTATTCCACATAATAAACTGGGCCTATCTTATGCTTTGACCATCATGCGCAGCTCTTTTGCTTCTGAGCCTCATGGGTTTGTCTGTCCATGGGCTAGTACGGAGAACCTGGGCAATAATCTGTAGATCTGTAGTTCTCATGCGGGCCAGCAGCACACAGCCATTTTAATAAGTGAAAGAAACTGCCAAGCTCGGATGGAAAACCTTATCCAAGTCATGCACAGGCAGCTAGGATGGGGAGCGAAGAACACCCTGTTTCTTTAGAAATATATTGTTGCTACTAGACATCTTGATAATTGAGCTTGACGTTTCACCAAATACCTTGTACGCATTCTGATTATTGACATAAACTGCCACCTGCTGTGACCGTAAAATGCAACTGAAATCAATGTACTTGTATGCGTACGACACAAAACAATAATCAAAGACCCACAGCTCTTGTTTGCTCTTGAATTTTTCAAACCACCCACTAACTCTTTTAACAATCGCGAAAGACCGCTGGTAAAAGTCCAGCTGGGCGTGCTGTAAAGTTGAATAAGCCCCGACCCACGCCATTCACATCTCCAATTTCTTAAACCTTAATAAAGGAAAAAAAAATTGCCACTCTCTCCGGCTGCAATGTTTGAAGTGCTCGTGTTTATAGCATGATTCATGAGTTTTGAACCACCTACTCCGCCGCAGAAGATCTCTGATTCATAGTATACCATTCAGCAAGTCCAGGGTCAACTTTTAGCACAAAAATCTTATCATGGGTCGGTTGCTAATCTAACGGGTGATTGGGAGTAATGATGCGATAGATGATGTGACACAAACTGAAAGATTTCCTGGTGCCCGTATGAAGTAAATATCAATAATAAAAAAAGAATACTCATACCAGATTACCAACCAACTGCTGTTGCTGAATTTTCTGTCCTAGCCATGGCTAAGAAACACGCATCTGAAAAGATGAGAGTGTTTGGATAACGTAATTTATTTATTTGTTCTTCTTTTGCTGGTGGGGGGACAAAGCAGAGGTCGTTATAAGATTGAGTCTGTCGTCTGCTAAAAGCTGCAAAAGAGAATCCATCGTACGAGGCAAAAGACAACCCACAAATTGGACAATCGATGCCATTTTGTGTGCTTTATACATGCATGCATCTATCTTCCTCACAGACAATTCAGCAAACAGTAATATCAGTTCAATCAACCATGAAAATGAAAACTTATTTTAGTATTACAAGCACAGCAAAAATGCTTTTTCTTGTCATTAATACATTTGTTCACAGTAATTGCAGTCTCTCGAGAGAAACACTGCACCTTTAATGCATTTGTTATTATTAATGCATCTTCAAAATTTAAGTAACTGATTGTAAATAGTCCTTGCAACATCAAACAACAGTTATTCCCGATCTACACCCAAGTATTGATGATGTTTCTTCATATATCATGGAACAAAAAGTGATACAACGACATGGAATGCAATATAAAATAACAGACAATAAAACCCTGTTTCAGCGCCTCAATTTCATGGATGCAGTAGTATTTGTCATGCTCGGTGAAGTCTGAGACGTTCTGCTATAGATTTTCTGATGGGTTTGATGGAAATTTGGTGACTAGAGTTGCCATGTTTGACATCCATTGATTAGCGAGAGTCAATTATTGACCACAATGTTTTTTTTTGTTTTTTTTTCTGAGTATCGTTATCGAATGGACCGAATTTGATGGAAGTTGTGATGGAGTAACTTTGAATCAACTCATCAAATTTATATGTATTAGAAGTTGATCATCAAACTGGAGTTAGAAGTATGGATGGCATGGCTGCCATTGAAGTTGTTACTAAAGTAGGTGTGCTGCTAAAGAGTAATCATTTGGAATGGCATGTTATGAAACAAAAGTAAATCAAAAATTCCAATCAGATTTCACTCCATACAAAACTATTTCTTTTGATAGCAAAAGAAAGAACACAATCAATCAACAACAACAACAACAACAAACTCTTAAGTCAAACTCGTGAGGTGACACTTTACCAATTTCGAACCAATTAATCAATTTAAAAATTTCTAAAAGAAATTGATTAATTTTAATTCAATCAAAATTATACAAAAATATGTAAATATTTAAAAGGGAATTTCAAAAAATAAAAAAAGAAAAATACAGACGGCATACCAATGGTCAAACAGATGCTACGTTAAAGTAACTGGACAAAACACAGTGAAACTGAACAAAGCTAAAGCTGAAACTAAGAAAGTCGTACCAAAACGAGATCCAAGTACTAACCAACCAAATGGGAGAAGCCAAAGAATTTGCCGGTCACAGAGAGAAGAGAAATAATGACACTGACAAGCAAAACGATCCCCTCCTTTCATCTTTAAGGACTTTCCCTCTCTCGCTCTCTGCCTCTTTCCTACTTATATAGCCCCCGAGGCTGTTTGACCTTTCCATTTCTTGTTTTTTAAATGAAATACTGTTTCTTTTTTTTGTTCTTTTTTAATTTTGTTTCTATTTTATTCTTTCCCTCTTCAGCTGTAACTTTGGAACCATTTTCTCTGCGGGGATTATATCGGAAGTGGGAATCCTCGTTAATTTCTGGGTTTGACTGGAATTTCATGCTGACCCGGGTGAGTAAACCTCTTTCTCGTTTTGTCTTGGAAGTTTTTGGTTATTTGATTTGTTGATTGATTTGCTTGTATTTCTTCTCTTGTGATTTTTGCCGGATGCTGTGCTTTGATTGTTAATTTCGTTGTTGATTGTCAATTGGTTGTTCATCTCTGTGGACAGTATAATTTGCTTCAAGATCTGTATTTGCTGTTTCCATCTTCAAGCTTCTGGATTTATATTTTTTGATTGATTTTATGTTTTGGGTTTGTGTCATTTAATTGAAAACTTTGCATCTGGAGCAAAGATTTGACAGAAAGTTCTCTTTTTATTTTCTGGATTCAGAACTTCATTAGTTGAAACTTGATCACGAGGAATAATGGCGGGTAGTTATAGCGAAGAGGAAGAAGATCAGTTCTTTGATACCCGTGAAGAGATCTCTTCTGTGTCTGATCGTGATTCAGATTGTTTCGAGGGCTGTAGTCCTAGTATTGAATTGTTCAATAGTGTTTCAGGTTATTCACGGTATGAAATTTGGACTAAATATCCAGAAAGTGTTAATGCGCGGCGACGTAAGTTTTTAAAACTGACGGGTTTGAGTTTAGATCACAATTTGATGAATCTAGAGGATTCAGGGGACTTATCATGTGATAGAATTCAGCTGGATATTGACAGAGCTACAGAAGATAGTGGAGCGGTGTTAAGGACTTCCAGTATTGGAGATGAGATTTACTTCAATCAATCCACCTTTTCTTCTAAGGTATATGAAGTACAGGAATTATCAGAAAATATTGCTTTGGAGGATAATTTTGCACAGGGAATCAGGAATACCGATGAGGGACAGGAGGTGGCAATGGGTGATAATGGTCAAGCTGTGACACAGAAAAGATTACAGGAAGCTAATTCAAGTCAGTCTGTCAGTTTCAATGAGTTTCTGGGAACTCCTGGCGCATCATCTCCATTGGTTCAGCAAGTTCTCAGTAGAGGAGATGATGAGGCAAGGGATTTGATTGATGGAAAAAGGAAAACAAAGAGGGGTTGGTTAAAGAAATTAGGTGCTGTGGCACGTATTATTGACAGACAGGGTTCTGCTAGTTTGAAGCCTGGTGACCATGAATTAACATTTGGGGCTAGGATGCAAAGAGTTTGCGTGCATCCACTCAAAAAACGATCGAAGGAATTATCATCCCTTCATACTGGACAAGAATTTCTGGCACACGAGGGGTCAATTTTGACAATGAAGTTTAGTCTTGATGGACGATACTTGGCCAGTGGCGGTGAAGACGGTACTGTACGGGTGTGGAAGGTCATCGAGGACAAGAAATTGGATAGATTTGATATTCAAGACATTGAGCCTTCATGTCTATACTTCACAATCAATCATCTTTCCCAACTGACTCCTATTGATGTTGATAGAGAGAAAATAGATAAGTCAAAGAGTTTTAGAAAATCATCATCCTCAACTTGTGTTGTTTTACCACCAAAGGTTTTCAGCTTATTGGAGAAGCCTTTGCATGAGTTCCGGGGACATATCAGTGAGGTTCTGGATCTCTCGTGGTCTAAGAATGGGGTGGGTATTATTTTGACTCCAACAATTTTACTGGGTTGAGTCATTTCATAATAAAACCTCTAGTCATTTTGTATAAGTTTGACATAATTGAATAAAAAACCTTGACAGTTTCCTGAACAATGTAGAACTGATGTTGTTTGGATCTTTGTTGTACACACTGCAGTTTCTGCTGTCATCCTCGGTTGATAAGACAGTTCGTCTCTGGCAAGTGGGATGTGATAGATGTCTGAGAGTATTTTCTCATAATAATTATGGTGAGCCTCTTACTCGAGTGCTGTTAAACCGTACATGATCAATGGGTTAATGCTTGTTGATCTGAATGGTTGCAAGTTCATTTCTTTCTCTGAATTTCTCTGGTAGGCATGTTAATCTTCTCATTATTAATGCAGTGACCTGTGTTGCTTTCAATCCTGTGGATGATAATTATTTCATTAGCGGTTCAATTGATGGGAAAGTTCGCATCTGGGAAGTGCGTCGCTGTCGGGTTGTTGATTACACTGATATAAGAGAGATAGTCTCTGCTGTATGTTATCGCCCAGATGGAAAGGTCTGGATAATTTCTGCTAGCTTCTGGATGATGAATTAATTTATTTTTTTAATGGTTTTTGCTAAAGAAACCGCTTCATGTGACTATGGCAGGGAGGAATTGTGGGTTCCATGACTGGTAACTGCCGCTTCTATGATATTATAGGTACGCATCCATATGTGACTTGAAGCCAACTTATCTTTGTTCTATACTTCAGAGCCAGTTCAGCAGACAATACTAGAATGTTTGGCATTGTTATAAGTTGATATGCATATATCATTTAGATCAGCGACTCATCTAGAATAATCTAAACTGAACATAACTTTATTGAAGAAAGAAGTCGCGTAAATGGTCCTTTTTCTGATATTCACATCTCTATAGCAGATATCTTAGTTAAGATTGTGTTCTTGAATAAGTGTGGTGCCCTCATTGTTGCCTTTAAGAGTTTTGAGCTGGCCAAGGGGAATTATGGCCTTTTTGTTAGTGGAGTGCCAAAAATCATTGGACTTGAGAGAAATCTGTGAAAAGATGATGTTACCGCTTTTGCATAGTGCAGTATCCAAAATTGGACTAACTGACTGTTTCGGTAAAACTGATTTTTAATTAGATAAATACGTGTAGTACAAAATATTATTCTAGAATCACTAAAATGATGTGCTTGATGCTCTATATCATAGTTTTATAAAAAAAAGATATGGATTTTATTCTACTAACTCACATGTATGCATCCTTAATGACTTTCCTCAATAATTGCCTGTTTGAATATGAATTGATCATGTCATTGTGGGACAGATAATCAACTGCATCAGCATGGGCAAATATGCATACAGGGCAAAAAGAAGTTACCAGGCAAGAGGATAACTGGCTTTCAGGTAGTTGGAGTTTAATTTTCCTTAATTTGCACATATGTTAATTAATTGCCAACTTTGAGCAGGGATCACTCATTTTTACAGTTTTAAAGCCGCATCAACTCAATTAAAAACACACCCTTAATTTGTTTTAAGTTTTTTCTCACTAATTTAGCTGAAGTAAAGACTAATTTATGGTTATTTCATTTTCTAGTTTTCTCCAAGTGATCCCAGTAAAGTAATTGTCACATCTGCTGATTCACTAGTTCGAGTACTTTGTGGGGCGGATGTTGTCTGCAAATTCAAGGGTGGGCTTTTATACCTATGTTTGCTTTCTCTTTAATTGATTAATTTATTTACTATAATAAGTTATTGGTATTCTGAATTTTGCTTGGTTGGATCTAAAGTGACCATTCATGACCGTATTTGTTGGAGGATTTACATTTTTTTGTAGTTCAGTTTTCATATTTTGATAACTGTTAAGTTTTTCATTTTTTGAATTCCTTACAATGCTCTTTCCCAATTGTTGACTGTTAAGTTGTTTCCTCTTCCAGCATCAGGCTTTCGAGTTGCTGGACACCAGATGTTTGCAACTTTTACCTCAGATGGGAAACATGTTGTCTCAGCCAGTGAGGATTCCAATATCTATGTGTGGAACTACGCAAACCAGGACAAGGCTTCTTCCCGAGCAAAGAGCACTTGGTCTTGTGAGAGTTTCCTTTCCAGCAATGCATCAATTGCTATTCCTTGGTTCGGGATGGAAACCATGCCAGGATCACTTCCATCCCCAACATCGGGTGGGGATATGCAGAGAAATAACCTCAAAAATGGGCATAAACATCACAATCTGGACGGCGACTTCAACCAAAATATGCTTCACTCTCCATCGGATTGTTTCTCTCATGCACGTGGGTTTCCGTTGGAGTACATGACTAGGGGTGCTGCTACTTGGCCGGAAGAGAAACTTCCAGATGCTAGTCCTAAGGCAGTTTCGCCTCTGTGTAAATCCAAGTTGAAACTTATGAAGAGTGCTTGCCAGAGCATTTTAAGTTCTCCTCACTTGTGGGGTCTCGTGATCGTTACCGCAAGCTGGGACGGAAGGATTAGAACCTACCTCAACTGTGGATTACCTATTCGCCTTTGAGACCTTCTAACATCTTTAGCAAATCTATCAATGAACTTGCTTTGGCTGTCGGGCATTTTGAAGACACAGATTGGAGTGGTTGCACATGCATGTGCCCTTAAGGTACGGATAACATACAAGAAGATGATTTTATTTCATGCACAATGAAATGTACAAGTCCAATCATGCTGTGCCACCTAGCACAGCTTAATATTATTACAATTATTTTTTCTCAGACAAGGCCAGTTTTCAGAAAGTGGCTTCTGTAATGTATCGTCATACCAACTATAAATGTTCATCAAATGATTCGTTTGACTTGTTTAAGTGAAAGTGGCCACTGTCACTTAAAAAAATTTGTTTCAACTGCTCTACTCTCCGTGGAAATGGTCATAAAAGTATAGCAATGAAACAATTGAGTGATCCGTCGGGGTGACATGGCAGACGTTTATTTATGATCTTTGATTGCATTTCTTGCATGGTTCTGTATTGTTCCATTTCCAGTCTTCTGTTTGCACTTCCAATTTCTGCATCCTGGCAACTGTTGGTTTTCAGTAGTTGTACAAGGGAGAAAAGGTCCGGCCCTACCGGATTAGGAATGCGAAGGCCTTTACCGAAAACAGAAAAGTTGAATGCAGGACAGAAAACTGCAAAATCCGAGAAATTAACCATCGTCAGAAGCAGGAGCACACTTGATTTAACTATTGGGTCCATTTATATGATAAAATAAATGATTTCCCCAGCAATTAAATTTCGTGGGTCAAGATCGTACCTTTAATTTTTATTAAAGAAAGGCATCCTTTTTGATTGAGGGTCCCCTTGACCGTGGGATCTCATCAACCTATGAATAAGATGGATTGGATTGCCATATTTCTTGAATTAGTCATTTCACAGTGGTTATGTAGCAGCGCTGTGAACTGCTTTCTCTTACCTCCTTTGGCCAAAAATAATTCAAATCCATCAGAGATTTACTCGACTGTACTCTTCTTATGCTTTTCTATTTGTGCCCTAGCTATTGTGTCAAACTTCCAAAGCTCTGATGCATGTGATCTTTTTATGAACTATATACTCTCCCTAAACGAAAGTGATTTCACTTGGCTGGGTTTACTGTACATTCAGGATGGGCTGGCTTGGATCCGATGCCTCCATGACTCAAGTCCGGCTCTGAAAGGTAGAAATTTATCAAATGAAGTTGAGCTTGTGATATAATATTTTATGATTTAAATATTAATAAAATATTATAGACTCGGCAGCCAACAAAATACGACTCATTAGGGCCGAACCTCCGGGTTGTGCCGGACCTGGCAATGCTCGCCGTTGTTTTAAACGGTGGATACTGTTATCGTTATTTTCGCATACCTTGCCATTGCTTTCTCATTCCCTCTCTTCTCTTAGGTTGAGTGCAGTGCAGTTTTGAGACGAATAACAATGGGAAGAACTCCGTGTTGCTCTAAGGTGGGTTTGGTTAGAGGTCCATGGAGTGTTCAAGAAGATAAGTCGCTTATTAACCATATTCAGACACACGGAGAAGGCCGTTGGAGAGATTTGCCCCAAAAAGCTGGTAACATTTTCATTCACTGCTGGCTAGCGTTTTGTTTGTTTAATTTAGTTTGTTGTTTATGATTTTGGTTTGTACAATAATGTGATGAAGGTTTGCTTAGATGTGGGAAGAGTTGCAGGCTACGATGGATGAATTATCTGCGACCAGGTATCAAGAGAGGAAACATAACTTCTGATGAACAACACTTAATTCTCCGGCTTCATTCTCTTCTTGGTAATCGTTGGTCTCTCATTGCTAAGAGATTACCGGGTCGAACCGACAATGAGATTAAGAACTACTGGAATTCCCATCTCAGGAAACGAATTGAGAATAACTCAGCGACAGAAGATCAGCCGAAGAAGAGGAATCACTCCGAACAAATGAATAATGAGAAGAAGAAGAAGCGAGACAGAGGAAATGATGATGATGATGAAGAAGAAGAAGAGACAACTAAGACAAAAACCTATCCGCCGAAAACCTTTAGGGTCTCTCCAAACTCAATCAAAAGAAACGGCAGCAGTTTGGGACGCAGTGCAAGTGGATCATCTAGCCATGGAGAATTAGGAAACACACATTCATTAACAAAAAATATTACTTCCACAGCTCCATGTTCGTCTGATCTTGTACAAGCTAAAGAGGCACCAGTTTCCGGAGAAAGTTTCTGTCCGGTGAATGGATGCGGTATTTCATTCCTAGACTTGGTTCACCAACAAGACTGCAAAATTTTAGATACAATATTTGAGGAGTATCAGCAACTTCTAAACAAGACCGATGACCACGGCCAACAGTTAGAATCCTTCGCCGATTCCCTTTTGCTCTGACTGTAGCTTGCTACAATTATTAATTGATTTATGAACTGAGCTGGTTTTCGATGTGAAATCAAGTATGAATAATGAAGCAAGCTGCTAGCAAGATCGCTTGCCATTAAAAAATACTGTAACGTTTGCTTAGGTCTTCACGTGTCTGCCTACCTCGTCTTCTAGACACATTAAATTCCGATTCGTAGTATTATGAGGCAAGATTCGGTGCATTGAATTGTATTATTGTTCATCATAGGCACGTTAACCACACCCAACTAATGTAAAATTTATTAATAATTACCAGTCGATGCTAGGTAGGATTCTTACTTCTTGTCCGGACAAGATGCTGAAATGATCCCTCTGATCCATCCCTTTTGATTGATCGACAAACATCAAGAACTAAAGATAATCCTTCCCCATCCGCCATCAAGATCAGCGCGTCCTGTTTTTTCTTCTTCTTCTTTCTCCTGTTGATCCTTCTGGCTACTGGCATCATCTTCATTTACGTCGGACTCATTATAAACCTTTTCCTTTTTTCTCGTGTGGCACGAGTTCGGCTTTCAGCTTTTAATTCAATTACATCCTCTGCCATGGCGAAGAACAAAATATTAAAGTTAAAAATAAAAATCATAGTTTCCCATATGATCTTCAGGATTTCTTTTGGCGTGTTGCTTCTTCAAAGTTTCAAATTCAACCAAGGTTCCCAATTCGAAGTTAAAAAATAAAAAAATTAATACCCTCAAGTACGCTTGCTTAAGAAATTTAAACGGCAAGCTTTCATCCAATATTTCAAACTTAAGAGTTTGGTAATCTCTTCATCTGCGACAACCATGGAAACAAAAGAAACATTATCCCAGAAACTCATTTTAAATTATAGTTACTGAAATCAGCACAAAAAATGTGAAGTTCTGTACAAATTTGAACCTTTAAAATGCCTCATCGAGGACTCTATAACAAGCAGAGTACACAGCAGGCATTGTAGAAGCAGCAGCATAAGTAATAGTTTCATCGTCTTTCTACTTCAGGCCAATATCCCCATAAGCGCTCTTGATTTTTCACCGCTTGGATTGCTCCATAGATTTCAAAGGGTCTTTGAAAGGCTCCTTAGAAGTTGACTCTGTTAGCATCAGATTCACTCCTTTGATTTCGTTGGATGATTCTGACCACCTCAACGCCTTCCTCTACATGTGTGGCTCTTCTTGCTCTAATCATCATTAAAAATTACGAAAATCACATAATTATGAGTTTAAGCTTCATCTATTGACAAATAGTTGTTTAACCTAGGAGGTACTTTTTGATGGCCAGGTTCAAGGACTAAGAATACTGTTGGGGTTTTTGTTAAAAACCGGGGTTTAAGGACTTCACGGCATTATCATGGGCTCCCACTTACTCTCGGCTCCTTCCTTCGTGAGTGTGGACACCAAAGCCCAATGAATATTGGGTCCATTTTCCATTCACTTTGCTCCCAATTGGCATTGCCGCTTCATCATTCGTCCATAGAAACGATTTACCGTCTATTTTCTTAGCACACAAACGACATGTCATTCATTCTCAACAATTTTATTCTCCAATTCTTGAATATTCCAGATGCAATAGACTATGAAATTCTTCCACTAAATCGAAAGCAACATGCCGGATGGCTCTTAGCCAGGGTGGTAAATAAGCTCAAAGTTTTCAAGTTGGTTGAAGCCAATCTATGTGATAATTGACACACCAAGATGCCACCGCCGTCTCATATACAGTCCATGTGCATGAGTGGAGTGTGCCACCAAACATGATTCATCAAATATATATATATATATATGTGACATGTGAAATGTGACCCAAATCTACAATGGTCTTGACCCCTTCGCCATGAACGAGTAAAGAGAGTAACATAGGTCCCAAGCAAAGAAATGGGAATTCACAATAAAAATGAAACTGAAATATTGCAATAATTTAAGTGGAACAACCACTACGATCATGAGATATAGGCATGGGCAAGTTTTGCATTGAGGGAAATGAAGAGAGGTCCATGCATGTACATCCTAAACTAAATTAGAGTTTTTGATAAGAGGACTCGTATAAGTATATGTTTGTTGTTGAATTGTTATAATAAAATCATTTAATAAAAATAAATCACGTATTTTTAAATTTTTAAATCTTTTATAATTTTTATTATTAATTAAGTTCAAGAAAAAACGTTTATATTATGTATATCTAATAAAATTTTGTAATATATATTTAATTTAAAATTAATCTATTACAAAAGTTATTATGACAATAAGAAAAAAGATATATAATATACGTATTACATGTTTATTCGATTGTCTCGTTCAATTGTCATCTATAAATTTTTTAAATTATAATTATTATAAAACAAAAATATTAAATAATTATATATATAAATGTAAAAATAAAAGAATGAATTATAATAATTAAATTTTAAATAAAAATTGATATTTTTACCCTTTGTGTTTCAATTAAAGAGGTTGTAGCTTGTTGATGAATTATAATTTTGCGTAGCTTAAATGCATGTATATGTATACGTACATGTATTTTGTGTATGTATATGCACATGTATATGCACGTTAATTGGTTTCCTTCCATGCCACCACCAAACTCGATGGCGCATGTTATTAGGTCCCATACAATTGCCTCAAAGATACTCTTCTCCATTTAAAATTAAAATCAACCACCACTTGATAAAAAGAAAAAAGAGGGACCCCACCTTGTTATTCCTCCACTTTCATATTCTTCTCCTATTAATTAATTAATTAATTAATTAAAATTTTTGAAAAATCATCATCATAATTATGTATTAATAATAATAATAATTTGGATTAGGGTTTCCGAGCCCTTTCGGTTTCCAATCAAAAACACTTCAAAAAAGGACTCTACTCCGTGTATAATCTAAGCATCCAATGAGATTTGGTTTTAATAAAGTACACAAAACCCATTAAAGGTACTCTAGTGAGATGTATACAATTTTAACAGTGTATTTGACTCTGTTCTTCCTCCTTCCTACTTCTCTCTTTGCTTCTAAACATGATCATTAATTCTAGGTAGCTATAATTTTGACAAGAATCTTAAGCGTTGAGGGGATCAAAAACTGCTTTAGGGTCTCTAGAAACCATGAGTTGAGATGCAGCCCATAATCTTGCAGCTTCGTTCGAGCTTGATCCCAATTTCGACGTCCAAGCTTCGTTGCAATCAGCAAAATATTTTCCCGACACGTTTAGTAATCTCGGATGAATGGAAACGTAACAAGTCGTCGCAGCACCCTGAGGAATCGTCTTCAAGAGCTTCGAACTCAGGAAGAACACGAGATCTGCAACGAAGGATTTCTATGTGAAACTGATGGTACAAGAAAATGGAAATGATCTGTCACCAAATATTGATGTTGATGTTATTGTTACCGGTGATAAAGCCATCTCGTTCACGGGTAAGTCGGGTTCTGACGATGCCAGGATGAACGCAATTCACAGTCAGGTTGGCTTTCATTTGCTGCATTAACAACAGAAGAAAGTTTACGAAGAGAAAAACAAATTTCTCCTTTTCATTTCTCTTTCATGTATTATTATTGTTATTGTTATTATACCTGGAGTCTCTGAGCGAGCTCCTTGGTATGCAAGACGTTAGCGAGCTTCGAGAGAGCATAGGCACATGTCGCATCGTAATTACTGGAGACACCGAGGCAAAAATTTCGAACAAAAGAGTCAATTCCTTATCATTTTTTTCATAGTCAGTCCCAACTAAACAAATCAACACTTGTTGATTCGACTAACTGTCTTTTCCGTACCTTCCATTTCGGGATATCTGTCCAAGATATCGGATCATGTCGCCGGAGAACCAGCCGTGAATGCTCGAGGATACGTTCACTATTCGGCCTTGAATACCGGTTTCTTTTGCCGTTTCAATCATCTTCTTCAGCAGCAGTTTTGTCAATAAAAAGTGGCCTGAAAATCCATTAACGATATTCCAAAGTGTCAATGTGTAGTTTATTAAACAAATGTGAACCCAGGTTAGCATATTAATTACCGAGATAATTAGTAGCGAAGGTCATTTCGATTCCATCTTCAGATATTGCATGCTCGTGCGCAAACTTGCCAGCGTTGTTTCTAGATCATTAACAAGAATGAAAAGTAAATGAAACCGCTGAATGAGTTGTTCGTTTCTTAGACATAAAGAAATCAAATATAATTACTAGTTATGGTTAAGGGTGGTTGCGAAAAACTTAAAGAAAGAATGTAATGAAAATAACGATGCTGAAACTTTCCACCGATTTCTCATCAACCAAACAAGATAGAAAAGAAAACCTAAACGTAAGAGGAAAAAACTGCATATACGTGGGATTTCTTCGATGACTTACACGAGGAGATTGAGAGGTAAACCCAGCGACTCAAACTCTGCAACGAAGCTACGAACAGAGTTGAGAGAGCTAAGATCAAGAGCCATAACAATAATCTCCGAGCCGGGACACTCGGACAAAATACGGGCCTTGGCGTCCTCGGCGGCCTTGAGGCTTCGAGCCGGCAGCACCAGCCTCGCCCCTCGCCTTGATAACACGCGAGCCGTCTCGGCTCCTATCCCTGACGTAGCTCCTACAGACAAAACTCACAACGCCTCTCAGTCATCAAGATTGATTACCTACGTGTAATCTTCTAATAAACCCATAAACTTACCAGTGATGATGGCTGTAATGGAGCTCAAATCTTGACAGCTTTCCGTCACTTGGTCGGCGGTGGTCTTGGAGCCGTAGCCACTGGCCCCAGCTGCGCCGAGAAGGTACTTGACGGCTTCCAGCATAGTTTCTAGCTTCGGATACTCTCGCAGTTGGAACTTTGTATCGGATTACACAAGGAGTTAATGCAACAAGCAAAAGCAGTAATACGCGCTTGCAGCTTGCAGTAATAGGGACTATAGAGAGCTGGAGAAGCTAAGAAAAACACAGCAATTAAACGTTGCTGCCAACGCCGCTGTGCATTTAAGAGAAATGACCGAAATTTGTCTTTGGGTTAGGAAAGCGAAAGGCAAGGAGAAAGAACAGTGAAAGTGCAGTTTAGAGCTAAAGTAAAAGGACCGACCGGATTTTGTAATGCTCTTTGGTGGGGAATCGATTAAGAGAGAAGGGGTTTGAATACTTGGCTTTGATTGATCAAGTTAAAAATGTGCATTTTTGAAGGAAGAAGGGGCTCGGTGCTAATTAATTAAAATTTTGTGACTAATCCAACTCTTAATTTATAATTAGTTTTACAGAAAGGATTAGTTGTTGTTTGTCGATTGTTATGGTGTTCCAAGGTTGGATAAAGACTGGGAACTTTTAAAATCAAGAAATCGGCAATTCATCGGCGTTTTCTCTTTGGGAAATGAGACTATTGCCGGCAATAATGGTCAAAGTAACAACATGTTCCACCTTCTTGTTGCATTATGACACCATGGTGACGTTTGAATTGAATGAACGAGAGTGTGCACTAAAATTAATTCACCAAACTAATAATAATCCAAATTGGCCTAGATTTCATTCCTTAATAAGCATATATATATATATATATATTTTTGAATAAAATAATTATATCATATTAACATATCAATAAGATTGGATTATTTAATGAATATTGTGAGAAAATTTTATTTATTAATGATAAATAAAAAATTTTAAAAATTTATAAATTTTTTTATTATTTTTTAATTTTTTATTTATTATAAATTAATAATTTTTTTATTAATTAAATAATTATATTATACCATCTATAATAAAATTATTTTATTTAAATTTTTTTGAGGATTAACGATGGTTTAAACATGAATATTTAATAAATTATATACAAATGAATAATTTAATTAATGTAAGAAATTAATTTTACTGTGTAGTAACATCGCTAATTTTGGTCCGTTGGCAAGTGTAAAGTGTTGGTTGGTTAGGAACAGGGTCGGCGATTAATCAAATGAAAAATACACGAGTATCTAGAATCGCACGTGAGGGTTTGCAGATCGGTCAATCCTGAGGCCTTGAATCCGGCAATTCCTGGGGATGTTGAACTTACTCGGTCAAGCATTCATTTCTGTTAAAACCCACTACGATGATCTCATGAAGTAATTATACCACTTAAATGATTTTAATCACACTCCTCTAATCAATTTTAATTGGTGGGTTTGTGGAACTTTCTTCACAGTTTCGCCAAATTTAAAAATTTGGCATGAAGAATGATTGATTAGCGTGTGATTTGCCAAAGTGTCAGTCTATTTGATGAAGGCAAAGAGTAAGATTTGCTAGGGCAGGGTTGGGTGATGGGTAGAGACCTTTACGAGCCAAAAGTAGTTTAATTTAGTGTACAAAAATTAAGCTTTTTGGAGCACTTGCAGAGGGCCATGTCCGATACGGGACCGTTTGACAAGATTTCCCTTAATGACCATTAAAATCTGTCAATCAATTAATACCAAGTCTTGATATCATGACCTTTTGCATTGAACTGACGCCTAATGGGTAGCATATTTCTATTTGCATAATTCTATTTATGCAGTTCATTTGGTTTCTTTTAAGATGGAAATTGGCATAATTCAGCTTTAATGTGTATTTAAGAATGAGTGGGGGCTGTGGGTTTTCAAGAAAAAAGACAAAAAGGAAGTGGGGCAGATGAATAAACTAAATGACAAATGGTGAAATGGGCAGTGCAAAAATGTAGGCCTATAGGCCTTCCTTAACAGGTTTACAGCTGGTATGAAGAAATAAAGGAGAGATTGAGAGCAAAGCACTTCATGTCATGCCCTACCAGTGGTTCTACCTGCCACTAATTTTGTCACATGCATTGATCTTGATAAATTGTTGCCCACCTATGCTCCTTCATTGCCAATATTAATTATAAAGAGTAGCTGCTGCTTGTAGGGCTTGGGCCATTTTGTTCAACAATTCACAGCATGCCTCAGAATAGAACCCAAAAAGGTTGTGCACAGCAGAGAGGAAAATCACGAGGCGGGGAAGACTGTTTTGTTTCCTTTAATCCAAGGAAAATAGGGCAATAGAATATTACAAATATGAAGTACAGAAATTGATGTTTGCTCCAAGGAGCACATGGGAGTGATATTGACCTTAGAATAAGCATAGATTCTGCCAGGCAGAAACTCGATGCAGTACATCGAGCTAAGATCCTAATCACCTGCAATTTCCAGAACATTATCGGCCCCATCATAATTATATCTATTTAATTACAAGATATAAAGCTTGTGGTTTGCCTTAATTAAATTAAATAAATTATTATCTGTGCGTCTCCTCTCTCTCTCTCTCTCTCTCTTATAGTCAGTGCAGTCTTCCATTTTGTTGTTTCCTTCTCATGCCGACATATATCAGTGTTCTTTCTTTATCGTTTCTGTTCTCTTCTATTATCTTCTCACCTTTTCCACGCAACTTTTTGCCTGTTTCATTCTGCTTTCTTAGTTGATCGATGATTAGGCCGTAGGGATGAACAGAATATACACATCATTAATCAAAAGAGTGGAGTAAAACTAATGTCCCATCTCATTGTGTCAATATTTGATCTGCATGATTTCCTTGCTTGGAATATGCATGCACTTATGAAACCGCTGCGCATATCTGCATGCATCCGAAGCCTCAAATATAAAGAGGAATTAGTTTTAGTATAGAACTTGGTCTTAAATCTTTGCCAATGGTTTGAAAAGGCTTTCCTTCCCTGTATACATTTCACGCACGGGAATAGGATAATAATCAAACCTAACTTGATTAATATATCAGTTAGCCAACTCCATTTGACTATCAGGATGCTTTCCGAAAGAATAATAAGCAAATCCCACAACACCAATATTTTATTCTGCATCTCATCTCTCTCCTTTACTTCCCACTTACTCATTCCTGGTTTTATTTTAATGTATATTTGAATGGTGTCATAAGAACAATACCAATCTTCAATGATTGCCACTCTTTTACGTGGGGAGCCCCGAATCTTGCAGGTTTCCTTTCCCTTAAAATTAGGGTTTATTGGTTTCCTATTGACGAGGCTAATCATCCTTCCACCTCCTTTTTATTGATACCGCAATTGCATTTTGTTAACTAATGGGATTTATTAGAAAACAAGGCTGTCAACTTCAAGTAGGTTTACTTGCAATAATTTTGAAATTGAACAGATGGTAATTTCAGAGAAGGAAAAACTCATGTATTAATCATGCACAAAATGATTGATAAGTTTTCATATAGTTTGCAGAAAAGTAGGTGATGGTATTCAACAAAGGTTATAACAAGCACAAACGGGGAATCCAATATATTTGACTCCTCGTGGATCCATTTTCTCTCATTCATAAGACAATGAAGTGTCAAATGATACATAAGTTTTGGTTATCTACTCTAATTTTCCCGAGAAAACAAACATGATTTAGTGCTAATCTTACTCATGAATTAGAGTATTCATTAATGATTAACTTGTTTCTCTTTTAATAATCTATGATTAGAAGATCTATCAGTGGAAAATAAAGAGGATGTGTCAAATGACCCACCAAGATCACCCACTTTTTAGGCCATAGCTATATCCTTTTTGTGATGAAACCGATTAGCTATAAGCAATCTTGTGCGAACTAACAATGGTTTAAGCTTTTGTCATTTCCTTAGTCAAGTTGTTGGCATACAATTATTAACAATTGGGGAAACTAACTCCACCAGCTTTGGAACATTATTTAGCTATCAGTGCTCTCAATAATCATACCAGTTTAATTGCTAGAATGCTGATCCAGGATTAGTGTCCTAATATCGTGCCTGATTAATTAATTAATCTTTATGGCTATTGCATTTTGTACACTGGGCCGGGCTTAGTCTATTTCTGAACCATGACTAGGTGTTCTTTCAACGGAGTTGCCCCTAGATTTATCTTCCATACCTCACATTTTTAGTGTGGAAAGACCTACCAAATTATTCTTTATGTCGGCCTTTGCATTTGTGGTGTAATTAATCCAATATCAAGACTTAAAACGTACAGTTCAGATTTAGAAAATTATCAATCAACTTTGATTTTCTTATTAAACAATGACAAGACTGTTAAACACATCACCTGCTGCACATAAGAGGCTTGGACCTGCCACCATAACAAATATCACAATGCTTTATGTCAAAACTCGTCTTGAGATCCATAGCTCGGGAGCAGTGTATCTTCAAATCTTGTGGCCATCCGAACTCCTCCAAAAATGACAATAAAACTCCATTTGACCAACCAAATCCAGTCTACACCATAGAATAAGAAAATAAAGAAATAAAAATGGGTTTGAAACAACTGAAGATGTTGTGATTATGCAAAGCAGTTGTACCTGGGGCACATATTCACCACCACCTCCAAAATCACCACACTTTGCAACGTTGTATTTTTCATGCATAGCGCCCGTTTCTTTGTAGGCAACATAGTTGGTTCTGATCCACCTCACAACAATGTCTTTTGCCATCGACATTGCTTCTTCTGATCCTGTTTTTGCTAAACCTTCTACTATCATGTGCTGAATTGGTGCCCAACCATTTGGAAAGTCCCTGTTTGTAATTTTGGTCATATAATGTAACGTAAAAGAAACATATGTGCACACATAATTCAATATGAATATTGATAAAAGTTACTAACCACTGTTGTCCTGATTTGGTCAAGGAAGTGGCAATTCCAGCAGCACAAAGCAGGCCTGAATTTTGAAAGCTTTTCCTAACTTTCTCCATCAGTCTAGCATCTGAATAACATACAAAGCTTAAGCAAATGCTAATTCTATTTCTCTAGTTAGCACAAGACTAGGCAATACGAGTCACAAACCTGAATTGAACAATTCAATCCATATAGGAAGAAAATTTGAAGAATATACATTATGATTCTGGTTCGAAGCTTGCCATTTTTCAAAATCCTGCAAGTATCAAGTGATAAATTCAGTAAAACTGACGTGAACGTTGAACAATCAGGTAAAAGACCTCACATATAGACTTGCCTCACAGTTTGTTCCATCATTGATCCAGTAATCTAGCCATTGCCCCATCTCTTCATTCCAAAAAACAGCGGTTATGGCTTGTTTTCTTGCTTGAGAAGCTTCCAAGAAACTCTCAGCAGTCGTATTATCTCCAACAACTTTTGCCAAGAAAGCAATGTCAAGTTCCATCTGGATCAACATACAAACAGCACTTTAAGAAATGCATGGATTGAAGGTCTCCAGACTTATCAGGAGGGTAAAGGACTCATACCCTGAGGATGAATATATTCAAGTCAACAGGTAAAACAGATGTTGTAGACAAAGTAGTGAAATCTGTAGCATTTCTGCAACAAGATCAATTAAACAATTGAAACTAGACTGATTAATTTAGTCTAATAAGTGAATCATCCAGTAGACATACAGGTTAAGCATTCGACTGAACTTATTTTATATTTGCTTATATATAATTGTTTGAAGCAAAAATAATAAAGTACCTCATCCATCTTGTGCTGAAATCCCATCCAGATTCAGCAGCTGAAGCCAGTTCCCGGAAAAACTGTTGTTTATCAGAATTATTCACAAGATTGGAAGCTTGTGCCTTGTCCTGGTAGACAGAAAAAGTTATAACTAACATATCTAATATACAGCACATATCTCTTGCTCAGGTAAGTTTGCTGGGACAGGAACATACAATAGTTGAAGATTCTGGTCTGGGTTGGTTCCACATTGCATAATAACGACTCAATGTGTGATTGCTACCTTGACCATCTTGGATGATAACCTTATGGATTCCTTCAATCGCACGAGATAAAAGCTACATAAGTTCAAGAAACAGATAAATGAAACTCATACAAGTATTAGGGCACAGTTTCTTTCTAAGCAGAAAAGGATAAGTAATCAAGTAGTTTATGCAGTGCATATATCCATCATACCTGAATTCCAAAATTTGTATTCTTTGAGCAGTCCGGGGAGAGCCTTTCTGACAAAATTCAAGTCATGGGTTCGACTGTATATGACATGAATCATTGCACTCAGAAGGGGAGGCTGGCTGCAAGGCATAAAACCATGACATTTCATCACTGTCCAGAAAATTACAACCAGTAATCTATGCTCATTATTATCCTGCACAGATTAAATCCAGAAAATATATGCATCCATTACTGGTTTGTTAAAATTAAAAATTATTTAGATCATATGTATCATATGCAGTCCAGACTCCAGAGACATTCAATCTGTGGAAGCCAACTATATAAAGGTACTGAAACTGATGCAGCCAGTGATCATGCAAGACATTTCAGTTTATTGTGAAACAGAAATCACATTATTGATTCTCCAATTCTCAGTTCAGTAACCGGTATCAATTTGAATTGGTTTAGCCACTATATGACAGAGAAGCATGGAAATTGACAAGTAACTTATGCAATAGATTTTAAATTCAGCGAAAGATGGAAACCAAAATTCGGTAATCAGTTAATATAGAAGAAGCATTACCTTCGGTTGGTATAATAGGCTCTTGCACCATTAAGAACATAACCGTATTTTTCTATCAGAGAAATAAGATTGTTCACAATTCCTTTTGCTGTCTCGTACATTTTACTTGCCAGCAAGCCTCTGCATAATCCAGGTTTGATAATTTCATTAAAACTTTTGTAAGTCACTGCTAGAAAGCGTTATAATAATCCCAGATCATCCCAGAAAAGTTTTCCTATTTCTGAATTGGCATTGGTATGCTGTGCTAACATGAAGCTTAAAGAAACAGTATAGAAAATAGAAGAGTAAAGAATATCGAAAATTACCTAATAACCCAGTAGGAATCCCAATAATAGACTTCCCTGAACCGAGAACCAGGAATAACAACCGAACCAGGAAGGGGAAGCAAAGTATGCAAGTCAGGCCGTTCCAAAACAGAACCGGAAACTTTCCGGCTCAAATTTTTCCACAAACCATGCACCCTTAAAGCCCATGCTCTAACTTGAGAATTGTTCACCTTAGGCAGAAACCCCACCGGTTCGAGCACAAAATCCGCCGGTTCAGCGTAGACAAGATCATCTCCGGCACCGTGAAAGTAGTCCTGTATGAACTCCTTAAAATCCTGAAGCGGAACTGACCCAGTTGCGTTTCTGGGCAACTTATCAAAAGCAACAACAGTCGTCGAAAGATTGTTCTTCAGAGACAAATCAACGTAAAGTTTTGGGTCAAAGTTGTTTGCTCCGAAAGTTTTCAGTGCAGTTTCTTGCACCCGTTCCAGGAAAGTAACCAACGACGTTGTCCGAATCAAAGGGCATTCATCAGGATGCGGTGACAAAGCTTGCACGAGAGTCGTGGTAGCTAGTAAGAAAAACAAAACCGAAAACATGGGCTGGTTTCCGCTGCGAGAATTTAAGTACGCCATCATTGGAATTTACAGAAGATATACCTAGTGCCGCCTGCTGGCTTATACATATATAACGATGTGGAAGGAAATAAAAAATAAAAAAATTGCCGACCGGTTCTCCTGTGGTTCAAGACTTTGTAGCGAGCGAAACGATGATGCAGAAATTTGCTAGCATTTATTGAGATATATTTAACCAATCGCGATTTAGGAGGAGAAAGTTGCAAGTCGAAGGATTCGTCTACTATAAAATTATTCAGTTAAAACTAAATTTATTTATTAATAATAAATTAAAATTTTATTATTTAATTAATATAATTTAAAAAATTATATATAATAATAATAATAATAACCTAACTGGAGTAACATTTTCTCTCATTTTCTTTTGCTTTTGCATGCAACCAAAAACATAAATAAGATCAAAGAAAGAACCCCAATTCGGATGCATCCACCATACACAACGCCGACGGTTTTTGATTGACTTGCAGTTAACTCGCAGCCGCACAAAACTGGAGTTTATATAAATCTTTGAGATGGCAGAATAGAGGGGCTTAAATCCTAGCCGTCGAAACACAAATAATAGATATAAAATGGAGACAGATGGTCACTTGCAACTGTATAGCTGGGCTTAAGCCCACTTCATCTGAACAGAAGATGATACCTCCCTAGTGTTCGAACCTCTTGGGAATCGGTTAATTTGAACCCAGAAGAGATCGCGTATTCAATAACGAAAGATGAACTTACCTGATCGAATTCATGGGCACGTAACATTTGCAATTCAACCAAGTAAAAATACAAGTAGAAGAAGAATGCTTGACCAGAGTTCAAAAGTGGAGGGGAGATTTACAATAAAAGATTGATAGGTGATGATGACCGCAGCCAACCTTGTGTTGAAGTGTCTAGCAAGGCTAGGTGGTCCATTTGTCTTTTTGGCAATAAATCCTGAGAGCAGAGCACTAATTAGGAAGCTCAGAAGACAATTAACCGGGAAGTCCGGATATTTAATCACTGTAGCATCAGGCGACAGCTTTTGGAAGCAGAAACCACAACCGCAACCCCCCCCCAACCCAACACGGCAGCAGTGGCGTCAAGCCTCTAGGTCGTCACACCATATTTGACCTTTTGTTTACTGACTTCAAAGAAAACCGAGACAAACACTAGTAGCTCCACAATAAAACACTCCTTATAATCTCACCCGTAACAAGGTCTAAGTAGAAGAAGAAACATACAAGGGAGGCTTAAAGGGTCATTGAAAATGTATACTTCGCAGCCCAAGCAAGCCAGAGATACACTGCCTAACAGTAGAGTTTTGAAGGAAAAGAAAGCAAGGTTCTACATAATACGTCGCTGCGTATTTCTGATACTTTGTTGGAGGCAGGATGGAGATTAACCATGCTCGTAAAGTTAAACATTCATGCCACTGGTGCTCTTATACTAGGTATAGTTAACTAGCTTGAACCTCTTTTGCTCAGAGAAATTACGATATAGAATGAGTAGAATGCGCGTGCACGTGTTGGGGAAAGGGGGGGTGTTGTTAGTGGTTAAGGTAACATTCCTTCTGTGGATGTTCTGAAAAAGACAATGCAAATACAGACTTCTTTCTGTCTCTTATCTATCTGACGATTCTTTTTTTTACTTTTGCTTGGGCAAGCTTCATACTGCTGCAAACAGAGCAGAATAACTCAACTAGTTTTGCTTCCTCTAAAAGTATAAATATTCTGGAAAAAATGCACCAGTTTGGCCTAAGAATGCCTCCAAAACTTATCAGCATAAAACAATGCTTTGTAAAAGTCAAAAAATAAGAAGAGATGGAAGGTAAAACAAGGAATAAATGTGTCTCAAAGGAACTGCTTTAAGTTGATATCTCCATGTTCTTAGCCCAAGAATCCATATGTTTTACAATGCATTCAGTTGTTCCTACTTGTAATCAATACTCATTCATAACCTAGAATTTTTTTTCTGCAACACCTTATCCGCAGAGCTGTAGACAGACTTATCAGCTACTTTTTCATGGTATTACCATATTAATGGTCAATAAAATAAGATGAATTGTCAGTCACACAAAAGGTCAATCCATACAAAAAACTTGCATTCAAGGTACTAAGAAAGTTGGGGTACATTTAAACAAAAAATTGGTTCTTCAAGGGGAAATGATATCTGATGGGGAGAATGACAGAGTTTTACAGGGAAAACTGCACAATCAGCTTAAGTATTACAGCTAAGTTTGATCTCATAAGCAGCAGCTTTCTAATGGAAGCTAGAGGCAGATTGACATCAACAATTTTGGAGCCACCTAAAGCAATACATCCTGCAAACATTATAAAGGGACACCTCTAAATGCCTCTTCACCATATTACTATGGCCAGGTGGTCTAAACTCAACATGTAATCTAAGCAATAAAGTTCCAGTTGTGACCAAGCCAATAATGAGCTATGAGTGGTATTTGAAAAATATTGTAGCGACAAGCATGGAAAACAAACTGTGTGTTTGTCATGTCTGTGAATATCTTTTAAAATGTTGCACTTGGACAAGTTAGGTCCAGTGAAACTTCAACAAAAGTGTTGAAAAGAGATACCCAACCCTATGGAGAGTAAGTAGATGAAAACACCAAATTCCTAGTACTGCTAGTATACCAAATGAGCCTACAAAAAAGGCAAAACATTCAAACAAAATACATAAGCAAACTGATTAATTTTATGTGTTAACAAATATTTCACATATTTGCATCAAACTGAACCAAAGAAACCTTCCTACACCAAAATGTAGATAAGTAAAAATGAAGAAAACTGAGTTGTGGACAAACCAATAAGACCCAACGAAGTTGATGGACAAGGTTTCACATCAAATTTTGAGAGGCAAAACATGGAAAACTAAAATCGAGAACCACATGTTTAAAACATCCACAAAACCAACGATCACACATTTCTTCCCACAAGAAACACAATCACTTCTATTCCTGACAATCACATTTACTCTAAAAGAATCGAATGACAAAGGAAGTGCATCTGCAATGTGCCTTAGTAGAGCCGCGTGCTAACAGAATCACGCGCGGGATCAATGGTTATTGAATGGTACAATCTTGTTTTTAATCAGAGAAGAGAATGAAGCTTAATCCCAAAAGTAAAAGCTAACACCAGTGCTGAGTTGATAATAAACGAATTTGACCAAATTATGCATAGTTTAAGATAAAAAAGATCCAGCACATAAGCATACAACCCAACATATCCATACAAGACCAAAGATTTGAAAAAAAAAGCAAATTTTCGTTCAGAATTCGTTTGCAAACATAAGGGAACAGGATACAACGAACAAAAGAAACCAAACTTTAACAACGATAACAGAATTAATACATATAGCTGAAATTTTGTTGATCCACAAGAAACCCCTAAAAGAAGGATAGTATATGTCATTTTGATGAAGGTAAAAAGCAATTAACCAATCAGATACCAGGCGAGGAAAGCGATCAAAACGAAGAAGGTTTCTAACCATTGTCATCGGGCGAGTGAGAATTGTTGGTGAGGGTGAGAGGACGATCCTTGGCTTCATCTTCGTCTTCGTCTTCGGGGTCGGTGGTGGTGAGATTGACGCAAGAACAACGTTCAAGGGAGGCAAAAAAGGCGGAGACCACAGTGGCGCTGAACCAGCTGGCCACGTTGTTGAGGCTCTCCCGCGATATGATGCCGTTGTTTGGGTTGTTTTCTTCCATTACAAAGGAATTTCTGCTAAACAGCAATTTCAGGATTTTGGTTAAGGATTTGGGAGAAGAATTCACTAGTAATGCTGAAGAGAAAGGAAGGGACCACCCAATAGTCAAATCAGAAACTGGCAGCTGCGTTTTTGGCCTATTTTTACACATACCTCCTCCACGACTCGAGAAAATACAGTATTTTTTTATAATAATGATTAAAATTAATAATAATTATTAGTAAACTATATTAATAATGAAATCGTTCTAGAAGCAAACCGAGCGCATCTGGTGTAGTGGTATCATAGTACCCTCCCACGGTACTGACCGGGGTTCGATTCCCCGGATGCGCAAGTTTTGTTAATTTGCTTTTAATTTTTAATTTTTATATGGTTGATAAATGCACTGAATTGGACCAAAGAAACGACTATTATTTTACTGTATCATTCAAATACAGTCGACAAACGTGTGCAGATCAGCTCTCCCGCCCGGCTCGGTTCTGGTAATAACAGTGTTGAACATATATATATTGCGAACATTACGGTGGAAACAAACTCTCAACTCTGTTTCGTATTTGCAAGTGCTAAAATCCCTTATAATTCCCGCAATAAATTTATGGTGTATTGGTAATCCAGCACTAAAATGTATTCAGTTCCAGAAAGTAAAGTCTACGAGGACTGAAGTAACTTCTTGTAATCTTGGAATGTTCCATGGAAAGGTGTCACCTTGCCTTCTGATACCACCCATAGCTCCTCTACACTCCCAGATATCAGATGTTCGTCGTGACTGACCTGCAAGTAAAAACAGATGCATTTTACGACACAGCTTGACAAAAACATGATAGTTCTATGTGTAATGAATTACATGTATTATTAATAAAGTTATGTGAACTAAGGACATGAAACAAACTAGCAAAATACCATGAGAATCCCTCCTTGGAACAAAACAAGGCCTTGGATAAGCGCCTCCACAGCATCCAAATCCTACATTTGAAAAACCATTGGTACGTCAATCAAACAGCAGATAAAAGTTAGATCAAAACCTTCCCCATGTGAAAGCCCGAATATATGCCAGAACAAATTCAGCCTCACTTGCCCCGGCAAAAACCGAAATAAAATCTTATGATCTGGACTTCCCATATCATGATGGATATTACTGAAAGAAAGCAAAGAAGCAAATAAAGGATGGCAACTTACAAGATGATTAGATGGCTCATCAAGCAAAATTATGTGCGGCTTCTTGAATGTAATCTTTGCGAATGCAACTCTGCTTTTCTGACCACCTAGTATAACAGTTACAGAGAAATTACAAATACAAATATTTAGGAGACTCGGTAAATAAGGCTAAAAGCTTATCAATTATGAAGAACAACACCTGGATAACACCGATACATAACATAAGGCTTGCATGCTTATCATGGCAACTGGCAAGCCTTAAATAACCAACCATGCAACCGGCAAGCCAGGAGATCGTTAAATAGCCACTTTAACATATCAATGATAACTAAAGATAAGAAAGGAAGGATACCAGACAAAGTGTACATAGGCTGAAGAGCAAGATTTCCAGTTACACCAAAAGAACCCAAGTGAGCTCGAAGCTTCTGTTCAGGCACTCCCTGCAGGAAGGAAACTTCAAATAAGGGATTTGATCATATGATATTCTTTGAAGCATGGTATTCTGATTTCAAAGAGAACAGCAAACAACATGTCTGCTACATGAATTTTGAAACACTACAGATTGTCCAGCAGGTGCACAAATATATACGTAGATGCATAAATGTGAGGAAAGAGGAAAAGGAGATTACAGTAACTTACAGGGAAGCAGCGCATCATATACAAAAGGGGATTTGAAGATAGGTCTAGCCCATCAACATGATGCTGACTAAACACAGCTATGCGAACCTGTTGAGAGAAATGCCAATCTCCATTTACATTTACGTATACAAGAGCCAGTGCAATTTTTCCAATAATGAAATAAAACTTTCACGCAAATTCACTAGAACAATCAGTGACATGTAACAGAGAATAAGAATATGAAAATCCAACTATGTGGGAGATGGAGATCATCAAAGAAATACAAAAGAATCAGAGTTAAAATTTGTAATTACAATAGGAATATGAAAAAATAGAAAACAAGAATAAGATACCTTCGCCGATCGGAAAACTGTTCCGGAGCTTGGTTGTAGCTCACCAGCAATAAGTTTGAGTATGGTTGATTTGCCTATCCCATTTGGACCAACCACTGCAAAGCAATAGAACACCAAGATAAAAATGAAAACCGTGTACATGTAATTTCCATATCAGCCTGTCATAATCAACACCAGCTTGGAATGACAAGCATGTCTCCCTCAAAAGTACCCCAAGACAAGCACCATGTATGCATTTTATTGCAAAATGACCTTGTGTATACAGATTACTCTATGCAAACCATGAAAGATATAAAGTCAAACCAAAAAATTAAGAGGAACAAGCATGCTTACTTGCTATCCGGCTGTCTAGATCAATCCCAAAATTCAAATTCCTAAATAATGTCGGCCCACTAGGGTAGCCAAATGATGCATCGCTGCAATCATATTCAGGAAAAAAAAATCACAACACCACCAATGAGATTGGGATATAAGTGAAGATCGATAAGTAATTATAAGAGGGGATAGAATTGTCATCATATACTAAGTGAACACTAAGTATAATTCAGTTTCCATCATTCAAATGTTTTAAAGGTGTTTGTTTTTCAACTTAACACTAAAAGCTTGATAATTATATACGAAGAAAATTAAGTTAAAATTTTTGACATAATACTTGATACAAATATCTAAATAAGTTTTATCTAATTGTAATTTAAAAAATACTACTATCAAATTTTATTTATTTACTAACATATAGACTTTATCTAATCATCTATAAGAATATGATACATGAAATCACAAGTTTTTAACCTTATGAATAAAAACAACCATATCATTCAGAATCATTCAAATTTATATATACAGATCTATTCAAATTTCAGATAGAAAAACACTCTTGTAGAGAAAATTAGAACAATATACAGGCAGATACCACATTCAAAACCATTAGAACCACACAGCAAGGAACGTGTACGACTTGCAGCAAGGAAAGGTTGACTGCAAAGGGATTCCTTTAGTAGTCAATGGTACTAAGGGTACCACTTCAAATTACTAATTTAGTACTCCACTTAATTAGCCGCAAAATCAAACCTGAAACTTATTATAGGAGGCCCAGGTCTATCATCTGGCGTTGGAAACTCAAATTTGTAGCTGTATTATCAAAAAGGAATACAAAAGGAATTAAAGTAAATTCAAATGAGGAAATGAGAACAAAAATCATGCAAACTCTAAAATTTGAAAGTTTTGGCAAAAATCAATTACAAAAGGAGAGAAGTACTTACTCAGGATCATTTACAATTTCGTCTACATGACCCATCCGCTCTAGTGCCTGACAAGATCCAAGGAAAACATAAGCCAAATTTATTCAGCAGCATAGCAGGACTAAGAGTCAAGTAGAGGTTAAAATTGGATTCAAAGCCATCCTAATTAAATGATAGTAAGCACCTTGATTCTTGATTGAACAAGTGAAGCCCTCTTTGCATTATAACGGAACTTATCAATAAATGACTGCATTATCAAGGAAAAGCATTTGCAGCCAAATATAAGTTAATATAACCTGTAAAATAAGCCAGAGAAAAGATATAAAAAGTAAATGTGTTTTCAAAGTTCTCGCAAGATGTGCAGCGAAGAAGAGACCTGCATATGTGATCTTGCTCGTTCATTTGCCTCAAATGCTTTCAGTTGGTTTTTAAGCTGTTCCTCCCGGGTCTTCTCAAATGTATCATAATTCCCTTTATATGCAGTTAGTTTTTGACCTTGTAGATGAAGAATATCTGTGACAACCTGAAAGTAACAATGAATTGACAAGAATATAAAGATAAATTCTTCATTTGAGGATTTTTTTTTATCCCTGACTGAGCTTAATAAGCAGTGAAAAGGGTTACCGTGTTCAAAAATTCTCTAGCATGAGAAACAACTATAAATGTTTTCGGCCATTTCAACAGATAAGCTTCCAGCCATAAAACAGCATGAAGATCGAGATGGTTCTGCCAACAAAACATATATTATATGTTTAAACAGTCTATAGCAACTGTGAACTGTAAAGCAGACATTAAATGTTACACACCGTAGGTTCATCAAGTAGTAACAAATCAGGCTCAATAAACAGAGCACGAGCCAAAGCAATTCGCATTCGCCACCCTCCGGAAAATGTTTTTGTTGCCCTCCGCTGCATTTCTGGAGAGAAACTGAGACCCTGCAAATATTCTGGATGGTTAGATAGAAATCAAGAGAAGGAACAAGACAATAATACTGACTATTTTGCAGCTATAAAATTTGGTGCAGGTAGCTCCACATGCATATGACATATCAGCAGTACATTGTCGTCTAATTCACATTTTACTATAACTTTCAAGCACCCATTTTCCATAGTAAAAAGTCTTCAGGAAAAACCATCTCCAGTTTCACCAATCATATATGAGTGGCAAAACCCTTTTAATATCAAATTTCAAGGTCATGTAAAGCAAACATCATCTGCTCAACAACAGAGCAAAAATGTTTGACAACTGACCGCAAGAATGGAAGCTGCACGTGCTTCTGCAGAATATGCATCGATGACATCAAGCCTGTTGTATATTTCTTGAAGCCTTAGAGCAATAGCATCTTTGTCAATTGAACCATTACTCTTTTCGGTTGCATCCTCAAAATCCAATTCTCTCTAACAAATAATCAGAAAAATTATCAGCTAAAAAAATTAAAAGGATAAAAAGACCAACAACTGATTAAAACAATTTTCTCTGCCGTAGAAAAGTATATATTATGCCTGTTGTTCAAGCAGACAGGCTTCTTCTTCCAAAAGCTGAGTTCTCTCAGTATCAGTGTTAAGAATGCATTGCAAGGCTGTTATATCATCACCAACCACTTCTTGCTCAACATGTAATATCTGGCAATTTGGAGGAATACCATCAATAGCATGCATAGCCATGTGCCGGAGGAAGGTTGTTTTCCCAGTACCATTTCTTCCAATGAGGCCTGCAAACAATTACAAAACTATAAGCATTTGAACCTTTTAAATTTTATTTCATTCAAACAAAAAAATTTCTCCTGTTTATTTTATTGGTATTACAGCTAAAGTAGTGATGTAAAAATCGGAAAGAAACAAACCATAATGCCTTCCAAAGGATAGCGTAAGCGACCCATCTACAATAAGATCACGTCCGCCCACAGAAACATTAAAGTTCTCCATATGTATATCCTTCACAGCAGGTCCACCTTCCCTATCATGATTCACACACACAACAGGCATCCCAGCTCTAGTTGCTTCCATTTCAGCCAGATGCATTTGGTACTTCGCCTGCAGACATTAAAAAAATAACAAAAAGACCAAAAGGCACAAAATCAACTCAATGCAATCAGGATGTCCATCAACAACGAACTAAAAAATTAACTCAATCTAATCATGATTCCAATAACAGGTTTGCATTCCAGCATCGTACAAAAACCCATGCATTACTAGATTGACATAATCAAATATCAGTAAAAAAATTTCACCTCTCTTTGGCGTTCATCTTTCCTTTTTTTCCTCTCTATTTTGGCTCGATCACGTTCAGACAGAAAGGGACCATCCAGCACTTCAGGCTTCTTCTTCGGTGCCTCCTCATCCATCCCGTCGTTCATTCTCAACGGCGCCGTGAGGCTGCGTACTGTTGGTTTCGCTTTTACTAATCCATGCTTCCCAAACTTTTCATTCAGTTTACCACAAACCTATTCCAAAAGCGTAGCAATCTTCACATAAATTCACAGAAAACGGAAAAAAGGAATCAAAATTTAGTTTAGTTCGATAAGAGATGAAATTAAGCTGACCATGCGGCATTCGCTGAAGTCGATGACGCATCCGGCGTCGACAAGTAGCTCGC
This sequence comes from Xylocarpus granatum, assembly GCA_019650275.1. Classification (NCBI taxonomy): domain Eukaryota; kingdom Viridiplantae; phylum Streptophyta; class Magnoliopsida; order Sapindales; family Meliaceae; genus Xylocarpus; species Xylocarpus granatum. The sequence goes on along the minus strand of BNST01000156.1, from coordinate 164,355 downwards.
CGATGGCTTCGTAAGCGCCCTCGCCTTCCTCGCCGAAATCAAAGTCGTCATCGGCGAGGACGTTGACGATGTAATCAACAATCGGCTGGTCTACATCCTCGACTCTCCGGCCAAGCACCTCGTGAACCAATGAGCTCGCCACTTCGGTCATCGGGCCCGCTGAACACCCTAACAGCCCGCAAGGACAAGCAGTGAAGGGGCTTTTGTCCACAGAGAAGGAAATTCGACGAAAGATGCTTAAACGACGACGTACGTTTTTTTATTTGGAGAACGTATCTATTATTTTCAACCGAATCTCGCTCGCGAGGGATAATAGTAAAAGTGACAAGCCGAATTTATATAAAACGTAAAAAATCAAGGGGGCCTAAATGATAAATAGCAATCTATCACTTTAATTGTAAGAGTTGAATATCGCTCTGAATTTCAAGTTTCAACGCATCTCTTTGACACGCGTCAATCTCAGAATTCTTACGTGCTGCTCGAGTCAACACGATGAAGGGGAAAATATTATTAACCACCCTTAAAGTGTTTAAAAAATACAAATGATTTGAGCGTTTCTATTATTCATCATAAGTCTCCCTCTACTACTAATAACTAGCACTCACTAATTTTGCATACAATTATGATTTCTAAAATTTTGAAATAAAAGATACGAAAATAATTTTAATTTTGCATTATACTTTTTTTTTAAATACTTTTTTATTTATTAACACAAAAAATATATATATATTTTTTCAATTACACGTTCAAACACTTAGTAATAAAATATTTTTAAATTATTTTTATAATTAATAAATAATCATTATTTATTTTTTTAAAAAAACTAAAAATTCTATTTAATATAAAAAATTTTATTACAATATCCTTAAAATTATTATACATGTGATAATAATAGCACATTATTTATATTTTATGCAAATTAATTCATAATGGTATAACATCGGTTTATATTTCTAATAGATTAACGTGTAAGTAAGTATTTATTTTTAATACAATACTGTATAAGTAATTATATTGGGTATGATATATTTGTATATAGTACAAATACCTAATGCACGGCATTGTAATGTAGGTATTTGATTGTCTTAGTTACATTATATATTGCATGGTGGGTGATTATTTTTATTATGCTGGTTAATACACAGCGTTACAATGTTAAGCATACTCAACAAAATCCTTAAGAGGGGTGTTTTTATAAATTAATGAAAACTTTGAAACTAAGTGTAGTTTAATAAAACCTTGAGGGTATTTTCTAAAATTTACTTACCCAAGTCCGAAGACTTCCAAGGGGAAGAATTAGAATTACCTTAAGCCGCCCCGTCCAACAATCCTGGCGGCTTAACAACGTTAAGCCCACAAAATTACGAATAAAAGAAGTCTGAATAATCATATGAACCGGTCCAAGTTTCGTGATCCGGTTGGATTTGGTTTCGTTGAGAATCAAAATGGCAGTCGGTTCAGAAAATAGGAAAAGAATCTCTGATAAACCACCCTTTAATCTTAGAATCTCTCTCTTTCCCTTTATTATGTTTTGCTATAAAGCTGTCCAGAACCGAACCGGAATGGAATAGGGTTCGGTTCGTTATTTTATATTTTTACGAACCAATTACAATTGAACCGAACCGTCTGTCACCCAGCACTATAAATTCCAGCAACAAAATCCAAGTGCGGTATTTCAAATAGAAGGCCAAAAGGACTCCCTCTCGACCTTGCAGTTCCAGCCACCAACGCACAAAGGTAGCATCATTCCCAATATTGTTTGTTGTTACAGGATTGGAAGATGAGGCTGTTGAAGGTGGCGACGTGTAACTTGAACCAGTGGGCGATGGACTTCGATTGTAATATGAAGAACATCAAGGAGTCAATAGCCAGGGCTAAGGAAGCTGGAGCTGTAATTAGGCTGGGTCCTGAGCTTGAAATCACTGGCTATGGCTGCGAAGATCACTTCTTGGAACTAGACACCGTCCATCATGCGTGAGTTTTTGCTTTTCATTTTAAATTGTTAGTTCTTCAAGGAAATAATTAGGAAATGGATTAATTATTTTATTTCTGTTGCAGTTAGAATTTTTGATTATGCATGTAATGCGTGCTTAACAGAATTTACTAGTGTACTTCATTTTTTTTTAAATTTTAAATGCGGTAATTACAATGTTGCGTTATAATGTATTGATAATTGAAGAAGGGTTTGCTCGCAGATGGGAGTGCTTGAAGGAAATACTGGTTGGTGATTGGACAGATGGAATATTATGCAGCATAGGAATGCCAGTCATCAAAGGATCAGAGCGATACAATTGTCAAGTGTTATGCTTAAACAGGAAAATTATCATGATACGTCCTAAACTGTGGCTTGCAAATGATGGAAATTACAGGGAGCTTCGATGGTTTACGGCATGGAAGCAGAAAGATCAACTTGTAGACTTTCAGCTCCCAAATGAAATTTCTGAGGCTTTGTCGCAGAAATCAGTACCTTTTGGTTATGGATTCATTCAGTTTTTAGACACGTAAGCAACCGCTAATAGTTCTGTTTTTATTCTCAACTTCCATGGTCTCATTTATGTTTGTGTGACCATTTCAACGGTGATAACTCTATGTGTGTTAGGATTGGATTGATTCATGGGTAAGTGTTTGAATGAAATAATGAGTCATAGAATTTTATCCCTTGTTAGGGCTGTCGCAGCTGAAGTCTGTGAAGAGCTTTTTACCCCTATTCCCCCTCATGCTGACCTTGCATTGAATGGGGTTGAAGTGTTTATGAATGCCAGTGGAAGTCACCACCAGTTAAGAAAGCTTGATTACCGTATTCGTTCTTTTGTAAGTGCTACTCATACTCGTGGAGGGGTTTACATGTACAGTAATCAACAAGGATGTGATGGTGGCCGCCTTTATTTCGGTACATAATTATAGTCTAGACCATTGCTTGATTTTATTGTTGCTTTCTTTTTATTTTTTTAATACAATGGCAAAAAGTAACTAAGTATTTTGTTCATTAACCTCATAATTAATAATTGTCTTGTTTTAAATTACATCTTTCAGCAACAATATTTTCTAATGAGTTCAACTTACTAATCAGAATTCAAGTACGGAGCCTTTTGTTTACCATCATCGAGTTAATAGTCCACTTATTGCAGATGGATGTGCTTGTGTTGTTGTGAATGGAGACATGATTGCTCAAGGCTCACAATTTTCCTTGAAGGATGTGGAGGTTGTTGTTGCACAAGTAGATCTAGATGCGGTATGCTATGAACTTGAATTACTTAAGTGCTTATGTATGTTCATTAGTGCCTTAGAAATGTGTGCCTTAGCGCAAACCTTGCCAGATTTTATGTATGCCTCACATATGTCTGTCTGTAATTCCTTTACATGTGTTTTCAATGGCAGGTTGCTACTCTAAGAGGATCCGTAAGTAGTTTTCAAGAACAAGCAAGTTGCAAAACCAGAATATCATCCGTAGCAGTGCCATACAATCTTTGTCAATCTTTTACCCTGAAAATCTCTCTTTCCAGTCCACTTGAGGTCAGTCATTGGTCCAGTAAGCATTTAAATTGCCAAGATCATATGATCTCAAGGCATTTTTACCGAAGTCAATTTCCTAGGATGTGAGCAGGGGCATCAAACTGCGCACATATCATACGCAATAAAGCTTGTAATAAAACCATTTTGGATTTGCTGCATAAATCTCTCATAAATGCAACATTACCAGTACTAACTTCTATGCTTGAGCCTTGTCATAAGCTTTCAAAAATTATATAAAGAACACTCTGGTGGCTTGGTTAAAAACCATGAGTTTTTCCTGTAAAATATTTGAATTTGAATCAACCATGATCATTTGTTTGTAGATCTCATATCACTCTCCTGAAGAGGAAATTGCCTTTGGGCCTGGTTGTTGGCTGTGGGACTATTTAAGAAGAAGTGGAGCTTCGGGATTTTTGCTCCCTCTTTCTGGCGGTGCAGATAGTTCCTCAGTGGCAGCTATAGTGGGCTGCATGTGTCAACTTGTTGTAAAAGGTCAGTTTTATTATATCTATTCTCTCCCTCAATACCCATGTGCCACTGTAAGTCTCTAAACATTCAATTAATTTTGGTGTGAATTGTCAGTTGCTGTGTAAGGAATAGTTGTTCGGGGGTGAGTGATTTGAGAGAAAATTCTTTAATCTCTTTCCTGTTTGTTTGTTTCTTTAAATCACAGTCCCTTCAATTTAAACCATACAAAGGATGCTTTCAGAGGATATTTTATCCCATTGAGTGGTTTGTTTGAATCAAGGATGAGGATGGTCACACTCATGACCTTAGGTAGAGATAGATTAAACTGGTAATCTGCAGTAAGTGTTAGCTTGAATTTATCTAGTTTGATTGTAAGCATTTTTCAGGGCAAAGTTTAAGCAGATAGTTTTGATAGTACTCCTTTCCTTGGCTGCTAGCATTATTTTTATGGGTAAAGCAGAGGCAGAAAAAACAGCTCTTACCTCCTCTTGTGAATGTAAAGAAAAGTAACTTTTATAATCTTCTAATTGTAGCTCCCCTCTCCTTTTTTTTTCTTTCTGGCACATGCAGAGATTGCAAATGGGGATGAACAAGTCAAAGCCGATGCAATACGAATTGGACATTACACTGATGGAGAGTTTCCTGTAGACAGCAGAGAATTTGCCAAACGCATATTTTATACAGTCTATATGGGTTCTGAAAACAGGTGGGTATATGCATACAGCACAAAGTGCTATTGTTGTGCAGCCATCTTATGCTAATACAGAAAGCCCAGAGTACAACTGATTTCCACCAAGTCTCCATTATCTAAAATATAGGGTTATTATGATGACTCCATGTATGCTTAAAGAATTATGAAGTAAACAGGGAATCTCTCTCCCACTTTGTGAGGCCTATTCTTCTTATGTCAATTTAATATAACAATGTTCTGGAGAATGTAATGGATCATCAAGGAGGAATGCTTTCTAAAAGATAGTTTTAAGGAATTTTAAGAACTTTATTAGTTTCATTACATGAAGACAGCATCTAAATAAGTTGATTGGTTGCTAAGGTGAAGTCATCTTAAGGTTTCTGATTATTTGCAAGTTTATATGCTAAAAATCAACCATCAATGTGGTTCATTAACAGGTTTTGTTTATAACAGTTCTGAAGAAACGAAGATGCGGGCAAAGAATCTAGCCGATGAGATTGGTTCATGGCATCTTGACGTTTGCATAGACAGTGTTGTTTCTGCACTTCTATCTTTATTTCAAACACTTACAGGAAAGCAACCACGATATAAGGTAAAGATATTGTTGTTTCTATTTTTTCCCTTTTGCACATGATGAAACCCAAACAGAAGCCAATCCGATATTGATGGCTCAGGAGTAAACTCGGCCCGTGCTTACATTTTGTCTCTCAAATGTATTGTTTGCATTAAGCATGGTATATCTGGTCGTTGACCAGATGTCAGCATTGGCTTCAAACGATCTTTATGAAGATAGTTATTTTTCTTTACTTTTGAGTCATGGAAACTAGTGTCTTGTCTTCTCATCCAGCCATGCATTTGACCTGTTGTTGGCTTGTGAACCTTGACTGATTACAGTCATTGTTAACTATGTGTCCTTTTAGACTAATTGTTTAATCTGGTTTCCTTTCACAGGTAGATGGGGGATCTAACATTGAGAACCTAGGTTTGCAAAACATTCAAGCTCGGATCAGAATGGTGCTAGCATTTATGTTAGCATCACTTTTGCCTTGGGTTCATAATAAACCAGGGTTCTATCTTGTTTTGGGTAGCTCCAATGTTGATGAAGGCTTGCGTGGTTATCTAACAAAGGTATATGATGTTTGACAATAATAAGAATTTGGTTCTAAAGCAAGAAACTATTTTATTAGCAAACTTCATTAGTGTATTTGTGTCTTTATGGTTCTTATTTCTATTTGGTCTTTGTTCCATTTTCTCTTTCTCACTCTCTCAAGTTTTTGTTCTGCGTGTAAAATATAATGTTGGTTTTTCCATCCTTTACTTTTTTGACGTGACTAATGGTTTATCACTATTAAGAATTTTCTGATGACAAACTTGTGATCTCTATTCCAGTACGATTGCAGCTCAGCAGACATAAATCCCATAGGAAGCATTAGTAAGCAGGATCTAAGAACATTTCTGCAGTGGGCAGCAACCCATCTTGGTTACTCATTCTTGGCAGATATTGAAGCAGCTCCACCTACTGCTGAACTGGAGCCTATACGGTCAAACTACAGCCAAGTATTACTTCAGACAACCTATTGAGTGTGATCTTGATAAATATTTTTCTTATTTGTTTCTGGCATACTTTCCAAATGGTGTAAGTTAGCATGGAAAATATTCTGTCAACATCCCAAATGCTTGCTCCATGCATGTAATGTCTAAAATAGAATACATAGTCCTCACTTTCTTTAACATTGCTTCCATTTTTTTTCTTTTTGGTTTTCTTTCTGTTCTTTATCTTTGAAGGATAGAGTTGTCTTTCTAAAAGTTTGTGGAGATCATTTTTCCTTTCCTTTTTCCCTTGCATTTCAGAACCCACCTGAAATAGCCTTCTATTTATCATTATTACTTTCTGTTCTAGTCTGATTGCGATTTTAGTTCAATTCAGCTGAAGAAATAGTAATATGACACATTGTGCATGAAACAGCTGGACGAGGTAGACATGGGGATGACATACGAGGAACTCTCAGTGTATGGAAGGTTGCGGAAAATTTTCCACTGTGGTCCGGTATCAATGTTCAAGGTTTGACTTTGAACTCCTTGTCCACAGATGGCATTTTCTAAACTCACTGATCCTCACGTGTATAAATGTTTCTGTTTTCCTCCTATTATTTCTGTTGAGAGAAATAATTTTCAATGCAAGTCGGTGAAAATTTAACTTTAGTTATCACATTAAATTGGGCACACACAGGATTTGGTGGTATCCAAAGTTGCAGATACAGATTTTATTGGAATAGGCAATTTGGGACAACCCAATTCAGCTTGTCAGAAACTCATCTTTTTGGTGCTACTTTGCCCTGTTGCAGAATCTCTGCTACAGATGGAGTGCAAGATTAACTCCACTAGAAGTAGCTGATAAAGTCAAACACTTCTTCAAGTACTATTCAATTAATCGACACAAAATGACTGTATTAACTCCTTCGTATCATGCTGAGGTACATAAACTTAAATTTCCAATGGCACACTAAAATTTTCTTCATGCTGCAATTTTCGGTTGTTTACTTAAATTGCCTGACTTTATGCAGAGTTATTCACCAGAGGACAACAGGTTCGATCTCCGGCAATTTCTCTACAATGCAAGATGGCCATATCAGTTCCGCAAGATTGATGAACTTGTTATGGAGTTAGATGGTGAGAAAATTCCTTTCAGCGACTCAAATGAGCATGAAAAACTGGGTGCTACAGGCGGAATGGGAGTCATAGCAGCAGGTTCAGGGAATCCCAAAGCTGGGCATTAATTAAAAGCAAAGCTTTAATTAAAAGGATTAGTTGCAGATACATTTGTGTATTTTGTTTCTCGGTGTCATAAAATTAATTGAATAAAATGTCGGTAGGGATGAACGAATATCCTTGTTAACATGAGAAGCTACAGCTTTTGCTCCCCAAGTTATGTGTATTTTGTTCGTCAATTTCAATGAATTTATTTTTTTTCTTTATTTAGTTATCAATCACAAAAGAAAGGGTTTGTCTAAGAAATATCTAGATACACTATTATATTCATACATTTCAACTTTTGTGTTATCAGCAGTGAATGTGACTGACGTACCTAGTTTCCAAATGAAAATAGTGTCTTGTTAAACAATAGTTTTGACGTGATGAGGTGCCACGACCTTAACGAAGAAATGAAATCAATTCAAAGAATAATTCTTTATTTTGCATGATTTTGTTTGTTATCTTCTTTAGAAATAGCTAAATTTACAGACACCATTCGGGCCCGTAAAGAGAGAGAGAATGAAGAGTTTTACAAGATTGTTTTTGAGTCATTCATAATTATGATTTCCAAAATTAAAAATAATTTGAGAATTATTTGGAATAAAATATTAAGTGAAAGATTAAACCTCCTGGACAAACATATGAAAAGCTTGCTTCAACTCTTACCCACGTCATCCCTCGTTCTACAAACAAATAGGGGATACATAGATAGATAGGAAGACAAAAGTGGTTCGTTTATAGAATAATAAAACGCGAATACAAATATATGGATCCCCTTTTAAAAAAGTTAACCTTCTTCACCTCCGGAAAAAACAGAAGGGAAGAGAATCCTCTCCCTTCACACTTCTACCATCAATCAGAGAAATTACAGAAGTTCCCCTCGCATAATAATCTAAGCCTATTTTTTCTTCTCATTTTTTTAACCTGCCACAATTTTGGCTGTGGGCAATCAAAGCAAAACTTCTTAGAGCTCATCATGTGAATCATCTTCATCTGATGATGACTCCGCCCCTGCACCAGGAGCCCCCCCAGACCTTTGATATACCGCCGTGATGATGGGGTTGCAAACGGCTTCAACTTCTTTCAGCTTCTCCTCGTAATCCTCTTTCTCGGCACTCTGGTTGTCGTCCAGCCATTCAAGGGCCTCCTTTACGGCGGTTTCAATTTTGTCCTTCTCCTCAGACTCAAGCTTGTCCGCAAGCTTGTCTTTGTCATTGATCTGGTTCTTCATGTTGTATATGTAGGTCTCAAGGCTGTTACGAGCATCAATCTTCTCCTTCACCTTCTTGTCCTCCTCAGCAAACTCTTCAGCTTCACGAACCATACGCTCAATCTCCTCCTGGCTCAGGCGACCCTTGTCATTTGTGATTGTGATTTTCTCCGATTTGCCTGTGCCCTTGTCTTCTGCCTTGACGTTTAAGATACCATTGGCATCAACTTCGAAAGTGACTTCAATTTGAGGGGTTCCTCTGTTCAATCCAAGGACAAAATGCTATTAGCTCCAAGAAAAGAGTAGAGGCAAACTAATGATATTAAATTGAGGAAGGGACAAACCTAGGCGCTGGAGCAATTCCAGAAAGATCAAATTTCCCAAGCAATCTGCAATCCTTTGTGAGACTCCTTTCACCTTCAAAGACCTGATATCAAACATGAGACACCCGTTTAATATTTATTAATCCCACTTGTTCATTGAATAAAGTGTGCATCTTACTCGTAAATAAAAGTTAAAAAGAAAAGTGTCCCCGAATCGAACAGAGACAACAGGTACCTGAATGGAGACAGTAGTCTGCTGATCTTGATAAGTGGTGAAAACTTGCGATTTCTTGGTTGGAATAACTGTGTTTCTGGGGATCAACTTAGTCATCACCCCACCAACTGTTTCAATGCCAAGGGTGAGTGGAGCAACATCCAAGAGAAGGATATCTGCATTTCAAGACATGGCAGCAGTTAGTTCCTCAGCTCGAACAGAACCACATTGTTCAAGATCATCTGCAAATCAAGATGAAAATTCATACCTTTGGTTTCATCACCACCCTCGCCACTCAAGATACCACCTTGTACAGCAGCACCATAAGCAACTGCCTCATCTGGGTTCACACCCTTGTTAGGCTCCTTCCCAGCAAAATAGTCTTTAAGAAGCTGTTGAACCTTTGGAATTCTAGTGCTACCACCTACAAGAACAATCTCGTCAATCTGATTCTTCTCCAATCCAGCATCTTCCATAGCCTTCTTTACAGGTCCCATGGTCTTTCTGAACAGGTCATTGTTCAACTCCTCAAATCGAGCTCTGGTCAGTGGCTCAGAGAAGTCAACACCATCAAAAAGCGACTCAATTTCCACACGGACCTGGTGCTGGCTACTGAGAGCTCTCTTGGCACGCTCAGATTCCCTCCTCAACTTGCCAAGAGCCCTGTTGTCCTTACTGATATCCTTTCCATGCTTCTTTTTGATCAATTTAATAAAGTACTCCATAATCCTCTGGTCAAAGTCCTCACCTGCAAGAAAATGACCCATATGCCAACTAACATCATCAACTCCTGATCCCTAGCATTGTTTCAGACAACATGACTTAAGAATGGAAAAAAGAGATATGTGCACACCTCCCAAATGAGTGTCTCCATTTGTTGAAAGAACCTCAAAAACACCATTATCAATTGTCAAGATACTGACATCAAATGTCCCACCACCAAGGTCGAAGACAAGAATATTCTTCTCACCACCCTTCTTGTCCAAACCGTAGGCAATGGCAGCAGCTGTTGGCTCATTGATAATCCTTGCAACATTAAGTCCAGCAATAACACCAGCATCCTTGGTGGCCTGCCTCTGGGCATCGTTAAAGTACGCTGCATATTGAACAAAGAATATAATATTAATAAAATTATAAACCATAATTATACATATGCATAAAGCTCAAGAAATAAGAATGCTTTGCTAACCGGGAACGGTGACAACAGCATCCTTAATTTTCTTGCCAAGGAAAGCCTCTGCTGTTTCCTTCATCTTTGTCAAAACCATAGCACTGATCTCTTCAGGACTGAAAACCTTGGTCTCCCCATCCTTAATTTTAACCTGAATATAAGGCTTTCCATCCTTGTTCACAATCTTATAAGGAACAAGTTTCATGTCCCTCTGGACTTCCTTGTCCTCAAACCTGTCAAGAACATACTTCATTGAGCACCATTGCTCTAATAACAACTGACACAAACAAAAACCAACATGTTAAAAATATATAGATGCGTACTTTCTTCCAATAAGTCTCTTGACATCAAAGATGGTCCTTTCGGGATTGACAGCCGCCTGATTCTTAGCGGCCTCACCGATCAGCCTCTCACTGTCGGTGAAGGCAACCCACGATGGGGTAATTCGGTTTCCTTGGTCATTGGCTATGATTTCCACATGACCATTCTTGTAAACACCCACACAGGAATAAGTTGTACCAAGATCGATCCCGATCACTGTTCCCAACTTGGTAGCTTCCTCTTTCGCAATTGAAATTGCAAACAAACCTCCTGTTATGAACAATTTACTCAGACATTAACATTACAAGCAAATGAGCAATAAATTTGTTTGAAAGCACAGCAATCAATCGTCAGACTTATTTATCTAAAAATAGACAGCTCAAATAAATGGACAATATCAAAATAACTACAAGAACTCGATCAACGAAGCCGATATTAAAAAAATTAGCACGTGCCCTAAGTATTACAACTTAGACTGTACGAAAAGAAGACATCGATCGACAAAGTTGCTATTACACAACATCATTACGTGAGCCCTATTAAAACTTAACTATTTACGAATTGAACTGATCAGCTTAACCAAACTACCATATCCAGATCTAACCGATCACAAATTGGAACCAAAAATATTATGAGATCAAAATCATTATAACCACCGAAATTTATCAGATCTAAATCATCATTAAATCAATCAAAGAAGCGACCATTAACGAGCTCAAATACAATCATCAAACCGAAAAGCAAAAACCAAATCTACGGCATTTTCCTCTCAAACGAAGGAAAAATCAGATCAAATCCAAACTTTTGAAAAAAAAATCGCTTGAACGAACACTACACTCACCGAAGAATACAATTGCTAACGCAATCAGAGACCTGCGTGCTCTCGAGGAGCCAGCCATCGCCCGTGGTCAAAGAGTTGAACCTTACTCCTACTATAAGAGACGAAGTTTGCTTTGTTTTTGGAGGCTTTGGAGTTTAAAGTGTAATTGATTTGGAAAGGCTTTTGGTTCAGTGGAACATCGCGCGCGGATAGAGCGTTATATAGAACAAAGTTTTACGAGTCACATATGTCATTGAATGGATGCGACACGAGAGAACATGTCATCGTTGTTGACGTGGACCAATCAAATCTGAGAGGTGGAGATGTTGAGCCAATGAAATTAGATCTGGTGTTGGGACGATCCTGGCCGTTTGTTCTTCCAGCTCTCAGCGTGTCCGCTTACTTTTTCTAACCCCTCTTTTGGGCCTAAACTAGATTCAACAGTTGGCGTCAAAGTCTTTAGCCCAACGTCTAACCAAGTAAATTTATATGATTTCTTAATTATGATATAATTGGGACATATGTATCAATTAAGTGCATAATATTTATTACGTACTATTTATGTAAGAATAATTAACATGATTATATTATATTATTTTTGTTTTAATTTACGAATTAAAATAATATATAAATAAATTTGTGTGAGTATTTATAAAATTAATAGGATTAAATATATATTTAATTAAAGTATATATATATATATATTTTATTATCGGTTAATGCTTGGTTCGAAAAAGAAATCAACTGGGCCAAAATAAAAGCACAGTAATTACAGGCTTCTGGCACAATAATCCCGCCCCCTGCACATTAATCCTCATCTTCAATCCCACAAGCGCGTGCGAAGTTCCAACCAATCAGATCCCGTCTTAACAAATTGGGACTATATAGGGTCCCACCACTGTGTTCTGGCCCAGCGTTTTACTACGTGCTCACGCTCCAATACTTACGCGTGACACCACCTGAACACCATTTAGAAAATCCAGATAGGTTTATTATTATATATATATATATATTTTTTAAATGGAAACAGCTTTTACATGTCACAGACTTTCTTTGCCCTTGTTGTCACTCTGCTAGGGTTTCGGGTTCGCCGCTTCTGTTTTTTCTGTCTCAAAATCGATCGGTTAGTTGTCTTGTTTCTTTGAGTCAACTCATCAACTCGATGTAAGTATTTCTTGATCTAGATGTTTCGTTTTTGCACTGCGTTGGATTTATATTATTTTCGGATCACAGTAGTGAGTTTGTCTTGATTCAATTTTGTTTATATATATTTTGTATGCTTTAGTTTGTGATATACTGTTTTTTCTACTGCTTGGTTACTGAGAAAGAGTTCGGAAATTAGTTACGCGTCTAGTTATGTGTTTGGGATCACAATTAGTTAGACCAGAGATTTGACTGTATAGTCTCGTTTAGTTTTAATAAACTAGTGATGTGCTGCGTGATTGCTGATAAATTGAAATTGCAGTTAATGAGTAACTGCAATGAGAGGAAATTTGGAGTGTTATTTTGGACATTTTGAATGGTTTGGTTAACTCAACTTTTCATCACTTTCTAAATGGAAGAAAAAATAGGAAGTAATTTGGTTTGCTTGATTGCTAAGAGAAAGGGAGAAAATGAGATTATCTAATATTTGACTGCCTTAGAGCTGGACCAACATCTCTGTTTTTAAGCTTACTACCTGTAACATTGATTTTTTTGTCGAAGAAATTTCATTGTAATTTGTTATACTTCCTAGTTTTTATGGGGCTAATGAATTTTTGAGTTTTATCTTCCTTTTTTTTTAAAGCAAGTTACATTCATTCCACTTTTGTGCTGAATCAAAACTTAAATCAATTGTGCAATTTAGACCTGTACTGTTCTGCCATGTGCAATGGCCTGTATAAAAGCTCTATCCTAATCTTGGAGGCTATAATTGCTTTCTTTTGTTTTAGCAATATTTCTTCAGCTTCATGCCTTTACTGCTGTTTGGTGAGAGTTAAGAAACTGGCTTTACTCATTCTTTCATCTCATAATCAGAATCTAGGATTATGCAGGATATTGCATCAACATTTTGGCCAAACTAATTCATCTGATATATCTACTTCAGATTTAAATGGCTGCAGAAGTCACTCAAATTCTTTTAAATGCACAAGCAGTAGATGGCACTGTGCGCAAGCAAGCAGAAGAAAGTCTTAAACAATATCAAGAGCAAAATCTCCCAGGATTTCTGCTCTCTCTGGCTGGAGAAATGGCCAATGATGCGAAGCCTGTTGAGAGTCGTAAATTAGCTGGCTTGATCCTCAAGAATGCATTGGATGCCAAAGAACAGCATCGGAAGATTGAGCTTGTACAAAGATGGTTGACATTGGACTCCTCTGTGAAGTTGCAAATCAAATCTTTCATACTAAAGACCCTTTCTTCTCCTGCTCATGATGCTCGGTCAACTGCATCTCAAGTTGTTGCAAAGGTAGCAGGTATTGAGTTGCCACATAAGCAGTGGCCAGAACTAATTGGAGCTCTTTTGTCAAATATTCATCAGCTCCCAGCTCCTACCAAGCAAGCCACCCTTGAATCTCTTGGATATATATGCGAAGAAGTTTCTGCAGATGCGGTAGACCAGGATCATGTAAACAAGATACTTACAGCTGTAGTCCAGGGTATGAATGCGTCTGAGAGCGACAATGATGTCAGGCTTGCTGCTACAAGAGCACTGTACAATGCTCTGGGTTTTGCTCAAGCAAATTTTTCTAATGATATGGAACGTGACTACATCATGAGAGTTGTCTGTGAGGCTACTCTTTCTCCAGAAGTGAAGATTAGACAGGCAGCTTTCGAGTGTTTGGTTGCGATATCTTCGACCTACTATGAGAAATTGGCTCCTTACATTCAAGATATTTTCAACATCACTGCAAAGGCCGTGAGGGAAGATGAGGAACCTGTAGCTCTTCAAGCCATTGAGTTTTGGAGTTCAATATGTGATGAAGAAATAGATATATTAGAAGAATATGGAGGTGATTTCAGTGGGGATTCTGAAATTCACTGCTTTTACTTTATTAAGCAAGCACTCCCTGCTCTTGTCCCCATGTTATTGGAGATGCTACTTAAGCAGGAAGAGGATCAAGATCAGGATGAAGGAGCATGGAATATTGCAATGGCTGGAGGCACATGCTTGGGTTTGGTTGCTCGGACTGTTGGAGATGATATTGTCCCACTTGTTATGCCATTTGTTGAAGAGAATCTAACAAAACCAGATTGGAGGCAAAGGGAGGCAGCTACTTATGCATTTGGTTCCATTCTGGAAGGTCCATCTCCTGAGAAGCTTGTCCCTCTTGTTAACATTGCCCTGAACTTCATGCTTACTGCCCTAGTGAAAGATCCAAATAACCATGTGAAGGACACTACTGCATGGACTTTAGGAAGAATGTTTGAATTTTTGCATGGGTCAACTTTGGAGACGCCCATAATTAACCAAACAAATTGCCAACAGATCGTTAGTGTTCTGCTCCAGAGCATGAAAGATGTCCCAAATGTTGCTGAGAAATCCTGTGGTGCTCTTTACTTCCTGGCCCAAGGTTATGAGGATGTGGGATCCTCATCATCCCTGCTAACTGCATTTTTCCAGGAAATTGTTCAAGCCCTTCTCACTGTGACTCACCGAGAAGATGTTGGAGAATCACGTCTCCGAACTGCTGCTTATGAAACTCTGAATGAAGTTGTAAGGTGTTCTACTGATGAGACAGCTCCTATGGTGATGCAGCTAGTTCCAGTTATTATGATGGAGCTCCACCAAACTCTTGAGGTACAAAAACTTTCATCTGATGAGCGGGAAAAGCAAAATGAAATACAAGGCCTCCTCTGCGGTTGCTTGCAGGTCATTATACAGAAGCTAGGATCATCTGAGCAAACCAAGTATGTTTTCTTGCAGTATGCAGACCAGATGATGGGTCTCTTTTTAAGAGTGTTTGCTATTCGAAGTGCCACAGCTCATGAGGAGGCAATGCTGGCCATTGGAGCTCTTGCCTATGCAACAGGCCCAGATTTTGTAAAATACATGCCAGAGTTTTATAAGCATTTGGAAATGGGTCTTCAAAATTTTGAGGATTACCAGGTTTGTGCAATCACAGTAGGTGTTGTGGGGGATATATGCAGGGCTCTGGAAGAGAAGATATTGCCTTATTGTGATGGGATTATGACCCAACTTCTTAAAGATTTGTCAAGCAATCAGTTGCATAGATCTGTGAAGCCTCCTATATTTTCATGTTTTGGTGACATTGCTTTGGTAATTGGGGAGAACTTTGAGAAGTACTTGATGTATGCTATGCCCATGCTTCAGAGTGCAGCAGAGCTCTCAGTCCATTCATCAAGTGTTGATGATGATATGACAGAGTATACCAATTCCTTGAGAAATGGAATTTTGGAGGCATACTCAGGGGTCTTTCAAGGTTTTAAGGGCTCTCCAAAGACCCAGCTATTGATGCCCTATGCACCTCACATTCTTCAATTCTTGGATGGCTTGTACATGGAGAAAGACATGTAAGCTCTACTAGAACTCAGACTTTTTGTTTTTTTGTTTAATATTTTAATTAATACAGATAACATCTCACCCTCGTTTTTGGTTTTTCCGTTATAGGGATGATGTGGTGTCAAAGACTGCAATTGGGGTACTTGGAGATCTAGCTGATACCTTGGGTAGTAATGCAGGTCCCTTGATTCAGCAGTCTGTTTCAAGCAAAGACTTTCTAAATGAATGTTTATCATCAGATGATCATATGATTAAGGAATCTGCTGAATGGGCCAAGTTGGCCATCAGGAAAGCGATTTCTTTTTGAGGCCAGTTCTACTCCATATATTCTAGTACTTGCATGCATTTGGGTGCGTCGAGTTGGCTCTTCAATTTGCATACACCGAGTCAGGTCATTGCCATTTTTGGGTACACAATGTTTGGGCTGTCAGTTTCACATTGGCGGGTGGAGTCTTTTTCATTTCAATTTTTTCATTTAATTGTTTTCTTTTGCCATGGAGGAAGACGTCGACCCGTTATATCTATCTGCTATCTATCTGCTAACTTGTCAGAAATAGATGGAATGGAACAAGTAGTGTGGGAGGATTGAGATAGGATAAAACCCCATTAACACCTGCCAGTATTGTCTCCAGTGGGTCAGGAATAGCAGTTTATGGAGTGAACGGTGCCCGAAGTTTGGGTTTTAGAAATTGGGACACTTCAGCGTCAGTGGTAATACCACATTTTCCACCCTTATTCTTGTGTCTTTTCTTTTTCATTTTACCAAAACATGGAGTCGGTAAAATTATTGCATTATTACATGTCAGTTATCACAGAGTTCGGGTATCTTTCCATTTGTACTCAAATCTGTATACTTGCTCTTTATGTGGATTGGTGACAACTGCATAATTTTAGGGCTTTCAAATCATGCATTTGCCAGATTTCATCATTATAATATTTAACATAGCTGTTCATCAGTCTCATGTGCTTTCTGGTTCTTTTTGGAAATGCATTTTTTAATTCATGTTGTACAGGGGTTTTTTGTTCTTCACCAAATCTTAATACTGATTTCTTTTGGTGTAAATTAAATTATCAATTCTTTTGATACATCCAACTAGGCAATTAGTTTTTTTTTGTCATTTTGAAAATGTGATGCAGTAAACAGTTAATTAAAGATTAGTTTCATCATTGACAGAGAAAGCTGTTCTCCTCTTTTCTTCCTACGGTTTGATCTGTGACAATTCTATGTTGTGTGTGGTTGCTGGCTCTCTAGGAGCTATACAGGTAATGTTGCTCGCTCGAGCTATGATGCTGATGCTATAGTTTGGACTTGGACCTGTTGAAGAGCCACGTCCAATAATGCAATTCTAATTGGTGACTTTTGATCGTCTGTCCGACTAGCTGTAGGTCCCCTCCGTGTCCTGGACGTTCCTTTGATAAAATGTCACCATTTATTTTTTAAAAATTAATTAATTATGACATTAATTAAGATTAAAAGAAGTTATGTAGACGAAGTTTTTTTTGTTTCGTTTACTTGCACGAGCTTTGGATTTTCGATCTTGTGAAATTGCGCCAAGCCGATGAAACTGGGCCTCCTAGACTTAGACCTTGTTAAAATGGACGTACCGTCGTGGGCATACTGTTTCAGGTTCTAGCACTCTTAACGTGATCATGATAGTTCATCAGAGAGTAAATGGGTTATTCGTTTCAAACGTTTAATGAAGTAATGCAGCGGTAGTTAGTAAACGAAGGATTGCCTTATTGTAGTCTACTCTACTCAACGAAAATGGAATAGCGGTTTCTCTCGTCCCTGTTGGGTGTATGCGTCCTCCTTCCTCTGCATACCTACTCATTCCGTTAACGAGCTCACGCGTTCTGCTTCTTCACAAACACCCCCCCCTTTCCGGAGCTATCTCGCTCTTCTTAATGATACCCAACCCAAAATCAAATAAGAAATTCAATAATGGCAGTTGCAACCTTTGCCCCTTCCTTCAGCTGCACTCGCACCGAGACAACTCGCCTGACTCGGTTTGGTTTAACTCACTGTCATAAGCCTCATAGCCGATTGAGCATCTCCTGCCGTTTCAATTCATCCAACTCGTTGTCATCGGCCGACAATAACAACAACAAGAAGTATGAGCTACACGATGGTGCTTCGTCGCAGATTCGTCGGAAGGGGTCGCCGGTGTTTGTAAAGCTTCCGGAAGATTCTACCTTGACAGGAGGGAGACTGAAACGGAGGAAAGCGATGGGGCAGTCGTTTAAGGCTCTGGCGGCGGCAGGTGTGGTGGGAGTGGTGGTGGAAGTGTGGTGGGGTGTGGTGGAGAGGGATAGACCAGGGGTTTATGATTGGAGAAGTTATTTTGAGTTAATTGCTTTGGCTGGCAACTGCGGTTTGAAAGTTAGAGTGCTTTTGTGTTTTCATCAGTGTGGTACTGGCCACGGAGACCCTAAATGGTGATAATGTGATCATTCGTCTTTTATTTATTTTCTCTATTTTTACAAACAATGAGATTGAAAATTAGGTTTAGTTTGTTGCAAAAACATTCCCAATTGGCCGTGGAATGCAAAAATGTTCTTTTATAGGAATTACATAAGTTAACACATTTCCATCGTTGAGGGTTTTGAAAATCCATGGGAATCAACTGTTATTGCATGAGCCAAATGAAAGAAAAGAGTGGCATGCATAATGTGTATTTGGTAAGAGGTTGCTTTGGTCAATTTTTTCATTTTACTTTGAGATAGTATACAGAGAATATATTTCTTGTAGCTTAAAGACTCTTTTCTTCTCTATTTCCTTTCACTTGCATATGTGTTCGGGACTTGCCAAGAGATGTTTTTAGGCTTGGGGACTAATCACATAAGCGACTAATCTTATAAGCTTCGCTTCTTTAACATAGGAGGAATTCATAGAAAAATGCAGAATTTATAAGATTTTAATGCCAAAAGGAAGCAAGCTGAAACAAAAGACAACTTTTTTGGATTTCTTCACCCATGAATTGCTCTTGGGAAAGTGCGCATTTTCAAATTTTGATTATTTTTTCAATCCTCTTGTAGAAAGTGTGATTCAAGACACTGAATTTTGAGTGGATCTCGGACAAGAACATATATCCTGAAAATCTATAATTATTAGCTGATTCTATGACGTGTATTGTGTGCGCTTGTGGTCAAAGAACATATATAAGGAGTGTTTGGGCATTTGATTTTTGAAGTGTTGCTTTTTGTTGATGTAAACAGGGCAGTTATAGTTGTGAAGCATAAAGTAGTAGGAGTCAATTTGGTTGGGCAGTTATAGTTGTGGAGCATAAAGTAGTAGGAGTCAATTTGGTTTTCATAGTTTCACTTTGGGTTATTTCATTTTTAGTTCCAAAAGTATTAAAATAAATGTTCCAAGGTGTCTAGGTTCTGTGTATCCTTAAGTGGAATCTTCTTTGATTTTTCAGAGTGACAAGAATTACATAATGCTCTAGTTCTAGTTTCAGGTTCTAGATGCCATGATAATGATTTCTTGCTAGTGTTTCTGTGTTTTATTTAAGCATCATGTATTGTCTTATTCCTTTCTTCTAGTTGATTGTGGCCCTAAAGCTTCTTTCTTTGTGTGTTGCAGGATTCCTCTTCCCCAATGGGTACTTGACGAGATTGATAAAGATCCAGCTTTAGCATATTCTGACAGATTTGGAAGAAGAAATATGGAATATATTTCCCTGGGATGTGATATTCTACCTGTCCTTCAGGGGCGATCACCAATTCAAGCATATACAGATTTTATGCGGAACTTCAGAGACACTTTTAGACCTTTACTTGGAGTTATTATAACGGTGAGCTATGCCATTATAGTTTTCTTGATTATATCTTGGTCATTTTTGCACAACCGCTGATAATTTGATGTAAATCAGGTTTTCATCATTATAATTGTTCATTTTACAGGGAGTCCAAGTTGGTATGGGTCCTGCTGGTGAACTAAGGTATCCTTCATGCCCTTCCCAGAAATTAACATGGGCTTGGCGCTCACGTGAACTTGGAGAGTTTCAGTGCTATGATAAGGTGGGCAGAAAGGTCAAGCATTATTTTTGAATAACCTCTGTTACTGATCATTTACTCTTTAAGTGGTGGGTGATTACTTGTTTGACATTGTTATATTCTGTTTTGATTTTACTTCTTTTTCATTGATTGAGGCAGTATATGCTTGCTTCTTTGAATGCTTGTGCTTGGGAGATGGGGAAGTGTGAATGGGGAAATGGAGGTCCTATTGGCGCTAGCAATTTGACGCAAGATCTGGAGCAGACTGAATTTTTCAGAAGTGATGATGGGTCTTGGAATACAGCCTATGGTAATTTTTTCCTCGAGTGGTACTCAGGCATGTTGCTTCTTCATGGTGAAAGAATATGTAGGGAAGCTGAGACCATTTTTTGGGGTACTGGAGTAAATGTATCTGCAAAAGTTGGTGGAATCCATTGGCATTATGGCACACCATCTCATCCCTCGGAGCTAACAGCTGGCTATTACAATACTTCAACCAGAGATGGTTACCTGCCAATTGCTCGCATGTTTGGTAGGTATGGTTTTACCATGTGCTCCTCCTGTTTTGAAATGCGAGATGTGGATGAGAAACCAATGAATCCATTCAGTAGCCCAGAGGGCTTTCTTAGACAGCTCCTATTGGCTGCACGGGTCTGTGATATACACCTTGAAGGTGAAAATTCTGGTGCCAGTTTAGATGATGCAGCATTTCAACAGATGCTAAAGATGTCAAAGTTCTATTCAGAGGGTCTCGAAAAGCCTTCTTTCTCGTTCAACTTTGTGAGGATGGATAAAAACATGTTTGAATATCAAAACTGGGTTCGTTTTACTCGTTTTGTCAGGCAAATGTCTGATTCCAGTGTTTTTCGAGCCAAATTAGATTTTAGAGGTGATATACGTCCATCTTCCATACTAGATTCGGTGAAAGTTGGAGTAGCTTGTGCATACTGCTAATGAAGGGATAGAGGTTGTCTGCACTGTGAATGCGAATCTTATACTTTTCATCCGCTTTCAATTGCTGTGTATATCCTATAATCATAAATACAATGATCGTCCAATCTATTGTTGTGAAATGTGTAGTTAATGCCTCAGATTTTTTTCTGTGTTCTGAGCTTTTCTGGGAACAGCATTAACAGCATTCTGTTGATACACTGCCTTCCTGTTATTTTTCGAAATTGTTGGCTTCTTTATCGCGTACATCTTTTCTGCTTAGACTGTGGAATATGATGTCCTGTCTTCTGCTTCCACTGAGTAAACAGTTGTTATCCTTCTCACATTTAACGGGATAAATAGAATTTCAAGCCATGCTTCCTGGGCTGCTACTGAAACCTATTCCAAAATCTGCTTCAATTATAATTTTGTTGAATGCAAAATATTAGTTGCTCATCTGAATTTGTGGCATTTGTAGATAAAATTTAAGACAGATAAACGATTACTCACCCTGTACAAATGCATCATTTCCAGACAGTTTACATACCTTATCTGAAGATCTTGAGGCCATAATGGACAAGTATTCATGGGAGGCACATATGGTACTGTCATGTCGTGGCGGCAAATAGATTGACGATGATGTGTGTTTTAGCTGTTGTTGTCGAAGCCTGTTAATGCAAACATTTCACAGCTAACTGTCATTAACTTCACAATAAACACCACGTTGTATGAATAATTATTAATTTTACAATAAAAGACATGTATGCATGCGATTGCCTTGTCAAAATTAGTATGTTATATACCAAAATAGAGGCGTTTACCATCACATCCACGTTGGTTACTGATTGTACAAGTAAACACCACCACGAATACGATAATCAAGCTTTCTTGATTGGTGGTGACTTCCATTTGAATTCATGAACTCCACTCAATGCTAGTTTAGTTCCCGGTGAGACGGATTGCTGTAAATAGCTCTTCACATGTTTCAGCTGCTACACCCGGACAATGTTTAATTTATCAAGGAAATTAATCTTACGTGCATTTACAGTATTTTCTAATAATAAGGTGTTGCTTTATTATGCTTAATTACGTGATGGAAAACTGAATGAATCCATAACCAAGGGAACTGAATTCTGAGACAAAGCATCAGAGACTTCGTGTGGGAGATGGAAATCCACAAGTTGATGTTTGTGAACCATCGAAGCTCCCTGTAATTTTGATCATTTACAAGCCACGGTTTTGGATTCCTTAGCCTTAGATATTGACTCCTTAATGTTCTTCATATCAGATTCGAAAATCCATCGCCCACTGGTTCAAGTCACTCGTCGCCAGCTTTAACAGACTCATCTCTGCTAACTTTTGTTCAGACTTTCGAAGAGTTTGAGCACTACGTATCTAAACTATCCCTCTTACAGCTTGCCTCTTGCAATCTTTACACACTTCCATTACAGAAACCTTCGATGTTATGACCATACTTCTAGCAGTCGGTTAATTCATGCACGAAAATGGGAGGATTGTTACACTTCCACATGGTTGGCATTAAACAATTGTTTTCTTTCATTCAAAAATCTGTACTATCTACTAACAAAATTGCTCTTCGACTATTATCCATGAGGCCATAATAGGCAATGCCATACTAATTCCTCTCATTGACATGCAAACGACAATTGGTGCTGCCAACAGACGACAGCTAGGACAATAATTCTACGGTGATGTACCCTTCTATACGTTGTCGTGTGGCTACAAATTACAGATGATGATTACGAGTGTTTATCTGTCATTATTACAGCTTGTTAAAGAAATTAAATGAGAGGAAAAAGTTGGGGAAGGTTGAGCAGTAAACTTTAAGAAGGTGCTGTGATTCAAACATTGTGATATGACTGCCACCATCCCATTAAAACTAATCATAACGTCAGTGACAACAAAACATGATGGGCAGATGAGCCTTCATTTCCCATATTTGTGCATGATGTAGCGGCCATTCTTTATTTATTACCATTCAAAATATATTATAAATAGTTCGAATAAGTAGAAAATTCTCGAACTTTTGGCTAAACAATAAAATAAAATCATGGGTAAAGTGAGCATGCATCACGAGCGGGGTTCATAGTGAGATCACCTTATTTAGTGTATTGATACATGGTTGGTGAGCTCATCCATCTAGCTTTATAACTTCACAAGTTCAATAGTTTTGTGTTATCTTTCACCAGTTGAGCTTCAAGTTCAATTATAGTTGAGAGACACAGAATTTGTATATGTCTTATTAGTTCAGTCGTTTAAATTCGATTGATAAACACCATCATTTAGTCTACTTAAATGCAAGATTAACTAAATAATTAGCCAATATTGTCAAGACAATTAGTTTGTGTTACAGTCTCTTTTGAAATACAGACAGTTTCACCTAATTTTTATTGGAATCTCCCAAAATGCTTTCCTAGTTATTCTTGACCTGTTAAATATGAAAAAATGAGACTGCGTGTGAAGTTGAAATTTCGATAGTGCATTGACTATCTACAGATGATCGGAAATCATCAACTGTGTCAATGCTTCTTCACGCAAATATTGTTTGGCAATGATAAAGACAAGCACTTTCCTACATACGGTCAAGGAAAGCCAGAAATGGGGAACATCAATAATGATAAAAAAGAATGGTTAAGCTGGAGTTGTGGAGGTTGCAGCCATGCAAGGATCCATTACAAATTTACAACGACCCTTTATTTTGGAGGGTAATGACACACAGAAACATTGAATTTGAGAGGTGACAGCAGTTAGTGCGGTTGACTTTGTTTATGGATGTTGCGTTAATTTCACTATCATTATGTAGAATAATGCAATATGAATAGTATATTTCGGGGGTTCCCCGTCCTATCCCATTCAGTATAAATCTCCATCTTCGGACTCCAATTTTCATAGAGGTAACTAACAAAATGAGTCCTCTTATGAAAACTATTATGTTCATTCTTTTACTACTGATCTCTACTGCCTCTGGTAAGAAAATCCTGCAGGTGAATCAATTTCCTTCAAAGGAATCTATGTGTATTCAATCTAACATATTTCCTTGTGTGTAATATTCCCGTAGGCAGCAGAATCAAGGACCTCAGGGATCATAGCAAGATTCCTGCAAACCCAACAAGCGAGGTTACTTAACGAAGCACCTTTAGACCCTTTATTTATTTATTTATTTCGGTTTATTTTGCTAAGTTGATTATGATATGAAGGTCTCCGATGAAATGAACCTGAGGAAGCTTATTGAGATCAGCGCCATAGTAGAGGACTACGAAAAAACGGGATCTAATCAAAAACACCAACCCAGAGGAAGCGGCAATCGCTGAAGCTGAAGTGTTTGCTGCCATATTCAAAGACGCTTTCTTGATTTATTAAAATAAAACGTCTTCTTGCTTATTCTGTCGGAGAAACAATGCTTGAAATCTGAGTCTACAAGCTCAGAACCTCTGAACTTGTTCCTTGTAATGGAATGCAAATAATGTCAGTAACAACACCCTCGAGCACCCGTGTTGGGAAGTAGAGGACGATACTGTGTGCCATACAATGTTAAATAGTACCATTATATGAATAAAATGTTGTATCAAAAAGCAACCGAATTGTCGCAAAACGACCTTGTTACTGTAGCCGGTGAGTACAGAAGTTAACCTAACCAGAGAGGACTGGCAGTTACTGCTACACTTATTCGATTAAGTTGAGAAATTTACCAAACTGTACCAGAAACGCACTTACCTGCGAGGTGAAATTACTATTTTACCCCTCAATCTCATCTCGTTTGATGTCTGAAGGTGTCCAAACCTTCCCGTAAGTTGAGAGTGGTACCGTGTTCTAATCTTCAATTCCACAACATAGGTCTCTCTAATCTCTTCGCTTTAAATCACATTCCCACCAATTTTTTACGTTCATTTTGATCGGGCTTCAGACCAAATCGCTGCCAACCATGCCCGGTTTAGTTTCCGTCAAAACCCCGCCGGACGTTCCTCCCCCGCGAATCACCGTCCCGGAGATCCGACCCGAACAACCTACAACCCCTGTTCCCAGAGCCAAACCTCCGTCCCCATCTCCTTCTTCCCGTTCAAAGCTCAGCCCGACGCCATCCCGGTCAGGAAACAGAAAACCTCCGCCGGATTTCGCCGACGCGTCTCTGGATAACCCGGATCTCGGTCCGTTTCTTTTGAAACTCGCACGTGATACTATCGCTTCAGGCGAGGGCCCCACTAAAGCTTTAGACTATGCTATCCGAGCATCGAAGTCGTTCGAGCGATGCGCCGCTGCTGAAACTGAGCCGAGCCTGGACTATGCCATGAGCTTACACGTGTTGGGCGCGATTTATTGTAGTTTGGGAAGGTTTGATGAAGCTGTACCGGTTTTGGAGCGCGCGATTTCGGTGCCGGATGTCGCGCGGGGTGCGGATCATGCGCTGGCGAAGTTTTCGGGTTACATGCAATTGGGTGACACGTATTCGATGCTGGGTCTGGTGGATCGGTCGATTGGTTGTTACGAGGAAGGTTTGAAGATTCAGATCGATGCCTTGGGAGAAACCGATCCCAGAGTTGGAGAGACTTGCAGGTTTCTGTTTTGTCATTTTTAAAATAACTTTTAGAGTCTAAATTTGGTAAATGCTGACGCGTTTGTTTTTTTCCCCCATTTTCAGATGACTTAGTTTTACTGTAGCATTATTCTTAACATAGTTAGAAAGATTTGAATTGGGAGGGGAAATGGAAGTTGGCTCGATAATGTAGAATGATCGAGGATTATTCAGAATTTTTACTTAAAGATTTTGAGAATTTATAGTATTGGGTTTAGTTTTTTCAGGAACAAAGGGACCTCAATTATATTTCAAGTTATTTATGATAGCTCTAGTATAAGTACGGTAGGGAAATTAATGTTCAGAAATGGGTTGGTGGAACATTTATGGGTGGTTTGGATCTCTGAAACTATGAGAAAGAGGAATGTTGAAATTTTAAATTTGTTAGCTGATGAGATTAGTTTCTTGAGCATTTTTTTAACAGTTTTACGTATAAATGTAGAGTGTAGAACGACAAGTTTGACATTGGCAGCAATTTAGATTTGATAAGTCTTGAAAATTTTGGGTTTTGGTAAAGATTGGAATTTTTAAGAGATTTAAGTGCAGTCGGATTCATATGCAAAATGTTAATGTGGATGTAGGAAGTTTAAAACCATTAATAAAAACTTTGGATCCATAATTACTTTCTTCTATTGTTATTTTTTCCGTAGAAGCCTGAACTTAACTAGTTATAAAACAACAAATCGTGGGCTACACCACTTCTAGTGTGAGCTGTGAGTGGTAATGTGAACTAAAAGTTCCATACACAAGATTTTTATAAATGCAATTTATGTCTGATGATCATATCTAGGCTAAAATTTCTTGTTTATATGCTTGAATTTTTCAGGATGGCTGTATGCTTGACACAATATTCTTTCTATGAATAAATAAGGTTCTGCAACTCAGGAAATAATGACATTTTAAAACTTGACATTGAATTGGACAGATACTTGGCAGAGGCTCAAGTTCAAGCAATGCAGTTTGATAAAGCTGAAGAATTGTGCAAGAAAACTCTTGAAATTCATCGTGCACACAGTGAGCCCGCATCTCTTGAAGAGGCTGCTGACCGCCGACTGATGGCTCTCATATGTGAGGCAAAGGGAGATTATGAAACAGCTCTCGAGCACCTTGTCTTAGCCAGCATGGCAATGATTGCAAATGGACAAGATAATGAGGTTGCTGCAATTGATGTTAGCATTGGCGACATTTACATGTCTCTATGCCGCTTTGACGAGGCTATCTTCTCTTATCAGAAGGCACTTACTGTCTTCAAATCATCAAAGGGTGACAATCACCCTTCAGTTGCCTCTGTCTTTGTTCGCCTTGCTGACCTATACCATAGAACTGGAAAGCTCCGTGAGTCAAAGTCTTATTGTGAAAATGCCCAGAGAATATATGGCAAACCTGTGCCTGGAACCACAACTGAAGAAATTGCTGGTGGGTTGACAGAAATTTCTGCTATATACGAGTCTGTAGATGAGCCTGAGGAGGCACTGAAGCTCTTGCAGAAGGCAATGAAGTTATTGGAGGATAAAGTAGGACAGCAAAGCACAATTGCTGGAATAGAAGCACGGATGGGGGTGATGTTTTACATGGTTGGGAGGTATGAAGAAGCAAGGAACTCTTTTGAGAGTGCAATAGCAAAACTTAGAGCAAGTGGGGAGAGGAAGTCAGCTTTCTTTGGAGTTGTGTTGAACCAGATGGGATTGGCTTGTGTACAGTTGTTCAAGATAGACGAGGCTGCTGAATTGTTTGAAGAAGCAAGGACTATACTGGAACAGGAGTGTGGACCGTGTCACCAAGATACTCTTGGAGTATACAGCAATCTCGCAGCAACATACGATGCTATGGGGAGGTAATACTTCATTTATAAATTGTTTTGCTCTCGGTTGATTTGTCCAGACTACAAATATCAAAATTATTAATCAACTTTGTTCTAGCTTGTACTAGTTATTATTTGTTTAGTTGTGTTGAGGCTTGAATTTGTTTCTGTCATGTCACCAAAAAAGTAGCAGAGCTAAATTTTCCTTTTCCCACCCTATTCAGTAACAGAATGATGTCAGTGCTGAGAAAGTGATCACTCTTTCGTAGTACATTTGTATAGTTGATCCCAGCACAACACTTATTATCTTCCTTCATTTCCTCAACTGATTTGAAGACTCAAGTAATATAGTGTTACAGTTCTGGAAGTTGAGTTGCATTTTGGTGGACTATTCATCGTGGTATGATTGTGTCTTCATGTCATCAGGATGTCTTATGCACATTTTCCGCTTCATTTTCTAAGCATTGAGTCATAAGTATCAACAGTTAAAGTTTCGATTTTGGGTGAATTTTAGTTCTCTGATACATTTTAGATGCTAATATCGTTTTGGGATGTGAATTCTTTTTATTTTTTTATCTATTTCACCATATATGCTTGAAGCATGGGGATGATAACTTAGAGTACATCTGTCTATTCCATATGTTCAAATTTTTTATCTGTTTGTCTATTCATGTGCTGCTCAAACTCAATTGAAATAATTATTTCATGCATAGCTTTATTTCTGATGAAATTACTACAGAGTAGAAGATGCCATTGAGATCTTGGAGAATGTTCTTAAATTGAGAGAAGAAAAGCTTGGAATTGCGAATCCTGATTTTGAGGATGAAAAGAATCGACTAGCAGAGCTCCTGAAAGAAGCTGGCAGGGCACGCAATAGAAAAGCGAAATCACTGGAAAATCTCATTGATCCGAACTCAAGGAGGACAAAGAAAGAAGTGACAAAGAGATGGCCTGGCTTGGGTTTTAGAACTTGAAAAGTACCCAATGTATCCTTATCAATTCCACTTTCCAGAAGTGCCCACTCTGTACCATAGCATATCATGTATAGTGTCAATGTTGTGATTTGGTGAGGTTTCCTGTTTCTTCAAAGCTTTGAGATCCCCATTTGTTTTTCCTTTTCTGTCCCCGTCTGTTTCTTAATTGTTTTATTGAATGCCTGTGTTGTGCCCTTCAGATTATTGAGTGAATAAATTACTGAAGCATGTTTTCCTAATTGTTTTATTGAATGTACATTGCCTTCATGCCTAATTGAATTTCCAGTCCATGAATTTCTCTCATCTTTTCATTATCTTTCCAAATGCCTTTTTTTAAGGTAACACATGAACTACTACTTATTAACCTCCGTTAATGGCCTGAAAGTAATGCTACACTCCTATCGAGCATTATGGTTTTTCACTGTTTATAGTGGACAAGGTATTTCATGTGCCGAAAATTCGAGGGGAAATGCATTTATTATTGGCTTATTGTAAACCAAATAGAATAATTAACGCTTTCTTGATAATGAATTTCTCTTTCCCAGCATATGAACAAACCTAAATAAGACAAAAAAAAATGAAGAATCAAATAGGTGTCTGAGTGCTGGTATTTACCATCCCATCTTTCGATCGAACAGTAAAAGCTTTTGTACCGATAAAAAAGTTATTCCTGGTTCTAGAAATAAGAGGATGATAAGGAATGAAATTTCGTTGGAAAATTTATGAATGTTAGTGCAATTTACTGTATGGTTGGACCATTACCTAATTCAGAAATTCCCGGGAGCTCAAGTTGCTCATATTCTTTTTTTTTATGTTTCCATTTTGTTTTTTTATGCTAATATTCATCTCCATTTCTAAAGAGCTACGATTTCTTGCTTGTCATCACCCGTACAAAGTGAGAGTCTTTTTCAGAATTTGATTCAGCGGACACAAATTTATACGACTCCTGAGGAATAACTAGTGCACATTTTGATTCATAATTCCATTAAATTTCATTTTACAATTAATTCCTTTCAGCCTTCGCCCGTTCATCGAGGGAGACTTAACACCTTCGGCCCCCAGCCAGTCTATGGAGCTGAGAAAACATGCACAGATGGTGATGATTTTGACAAGAAGGGGCCATTGGGACTACAAACTACACTAAATCTAGACAAGTGTAACGCGAATCACCTTTTTCTTGAGGAGATCATCATGGATTAGCAAGAAGACATGGCTTTTGACTTTGCGGCTATTCCATTTTCTTAGTAAAAAAGCTCACTCTCTTTGGACCAATATTCTCTATTTATTCTAATCAATACTAATTAGTGGTTGATTGTTAATAAAGTAGAATATAATAAAGAGATTATCCTATTGAAATTGATAATATACATTCTCATTCTATCTAAATATCTATCCTTGCTGACCCATAATCATCTCCGAATCCGATTTACAAATGGGTCCCGAAGTTAGAACCCAACGTCGTCGTGGAGGATCTCGACTCGATTCTCATTCTCGACAATCCATCTTTCTATCCAAAGAGGGTAACTCTAAAAATGCTCGTAGCAATAATGAATGATGGTGCATGGGGATGGGGATGGGGATGGGGATGGGGATGGGGATGGGGCAGCATGAAATATATTCTCTGACACTCTCATTTTATAGATTTGGACAATAAATTTAGCCAAAATTTCTGGCACATACCCATAAACCTAACTTTTATTTTTCTGACAGGACACAAATTTAAAATGTATCCAAACAGAACCTGATGCCCTTTTCTTTTTAATCTCTGCTGCCTTCTGTCGCCACTATCAAGCTTTTGGAGTCTTCTGATCAGAACGATAGTGGGCATTTTGATGACCTCCTTCTTCTTTGACCATCTCTCTATCCGAAAACTTGATCTGATTATGTTGATGAAGTTAAAGCTTGCAAATCATTTTGAGAAGGACAAGAATGGAGAGATAAATTAGATTTGCGTGGCAACATT
Source organism: Xylocarpus granatum (assembly GCA_019650275.1). NCBI lineage: Eukaryota > Viridiplantae > Streptophyta > Magnoliopsida > Sapindales > Meliaceae > Xylocarpus > Xylocarpus granatum. Next base: position 134,114 of record BNST01000156.1, on the reverse strand, counting down.
GAATGCATGTTAATTTCACATTCAAGCAATGAGCTACCTGTGCAATTTACACCAAAACGCATGTTGCACCCATTTGAATTACTTCATTTGAGAGTCTATTTGAAGTGATTATGATTCATCACCTGAAATTGTAAAAACTCTAATCTAACCCTAGACAAAAGAATATCTGCTGAGTAATGGAGGCTAATCCACGAAAACTGTTGACAATATTATTAACAAAAGTCAGGCTGCATGGAACAGCTCTGACACAAAGTTAGAACCTACATGGGATTTGGACACGAGGGAATTGATGCCCGTTGGCCACCAGCACATGCGGAACGCCAACACTGGAAATTAAGGACCGCCAGAAATTCGTTCTTCTGCTTCTTGTAGTTTTCAGAATCTTGAAGCCGGTGCCACAAAATGAGAAGATTTCTCTCTCGTAACGAAGGCATTCCTTTCCATGTGTTGGTATAATTTTCGCAATACATATTTGATATTTACATGTCCTGCAGGTGGCCAACCTGATTGGATTTACATATAAATCTATACTTACCGAAAGTTTATTTTAATTTTCTTTTTTATAAAAAAAAACTCGTATGAGAATGAGACAGATCCACACCGAACTTTTCCTATTGGCATATCTCATTTTCTCTATAAATACAGCGCCATCTCTTTACGTCTTTCTTCAGATTGCAGCCTAGCCAGCACAAAAAGCACAATTCCCTTTTGCTTCTGCTTCTGCATCTTATCCTTTATTAGCTTTACAACCATGGTTTCTGCAGTAGTAAACACTGTTCGATATGCAGTCGGTATTATAGGTGGGCTGATTTAATTTAATTATGTGGGGTCTGGGAGAACTCTTTTGGGTGTTTCCAGCACTTGATGCATCATGCATGCCATGTTTTAGTTTGCTTCTTGTTTTGGTATTTTGAGATTTTCTTCATCCGATTAAACTAAACTGATTTGGGTTGCCCTTTTTGTTTATTATCAGGAAACATAATCTCCCTCTTCCTGTTCTTATCACCAGTGTAAGTTTTGCTTTGTTGAGACGCCCACATCAGCTGCCATGTTGGCTTTAATTAATGAGAGGAGTGTCATAATTCCTTTATTTTTATTTAATAGTTAATAATTTATGTGAACATTAAGTTTCCATCATCGTCGTCTTCACGAATTAAGTTGATAGGAGCCGTACAAAACAACTCATAATATTATCTGCAGGCCAACTTTTTTTCGAATAGTGAAGAAAAGGTCAGTGGAGCAGTACTCACCAACTCCATACCTGGCAACCTTAATCAACTGCATGGTATGGGTTCTGTACGGTCTGCCCATGGTGCACCCGCATAGCATCCTGGTCATAACCATAAATGCATCGGGAACAGCCATAGAATTGATTTACATAATCCTCTATGTCATTTACTCCGACAATAAGAAGCGGCTCAAAGTCCTGCTCGTGGTGCTTGTTGAATTGATATTCATGGCCGTGGTTACCCTTCTTGTTCTAACGCTGCTACACACGACGAAGCAGAGATCCATGGCGGTTGGGATTATATGCATTTTGTTTAACATTCTGATGTATGCTTCGCCGTTATCGATCATGGTGAGTCTTCTTTCTTATTTGTTTTCAAAGGTTAATATTATTAACCAAGAGAAATTAACGTCTGATGGTGGTGGTGGGTGCAGAAACTTGTGATTCGAACAAAGAGTGTAGAGTATATGCCACTGTCAATTTCGTTGGCTTCGTTGGGCAATGGCGTTGCCTGGACTACTTATGCCTTCCTCCCTTTCGACCAATTCATCGCTGTAATTATTTCGCTTTTTCTCTCGATCCCCATCATTGCTGTGCTTGTCGGATTTGAATAAGGTTGTTTCCATCAACAATTTTATATTATTTTCTCGGCTCTTTTATGCCAAAATCTCGTCTTCTGTTTTGGGCCTCAGATTCCAAATGGGCTGGGTACATTATTCAGTCTGGCCCAGTTAACACTGTACGCCTGGTACTACAAATCCACAAAGCGGCAGATGGCAGCAAGACAAGGCAAAGGAGTCGAGTTGGATTTGTCGGAGGGTGTGACCGAAGATTCTGACCCTAAGAAGGTGGGCAGCGCAATTGAAAATGGTTATGCTCCTGCGATCCATGGACCATGATGCACCCTCTCTCCCCACCGTTTGATCATTGAATCCTGCCCAATCATAAGACCACAGTCAAATTATGTCCAATTATTATTACTGTCTTTCTTTGTTTTACAAACTTGTATATATCATAAATTACAAGTTTGGCGTCAGCCAAACCCAACTTTCCATCAGATATTTTTTCTTCCGACTCTTAATCCATGTCGTTTTGCAGTCAGACATGGGCTGTGTTTGGGACACGTAATATATTCATAGCCGTTAGATATTTAATATATTAAATTATTCTAAATTACTCGAAATATCTTGTGCTCAAAATTGTATGCTTTCTGAAATGGAGTATTACTAGTCAGGAAAGGAAATGCAGTTAATGTACAACAGCAAAGGAGGGGGAAATGAAATCTAGAAGACTAAAACAGTGAGCCTATCAAGATGTTGAACATGCGGTTCTGATTTCTACAATGATGACTTGAAAATTAAACATACTTGTTGACAGTTAAGGAGTGGTGACATATAAATTGTCCGAAAAACTTTGTTACTGCTGAATACACGGCCTCTTAGAAAACAAAATCTGCAACTTCGCTCTGCTTGTTTGCTCCGACTAAAAATGAGGATATTTACAGTCTATTCATAATTCACCGGTCTTTTGGCAGGAACTTCTAAGGTTGGCCATTATGTTGCTTTGTGATGATCATGCAATGTCTAGTCACTGTTGCAGATCAGCATCACAGGCTATCAAAACCCACTCATCATCATCGTCCAGATACTTGATCTCGAAAGTACCCAACTCCTGTTTCAGCCTCTTGGCCACTTCCTCTTTCAATTCCAGAATACCAGAATTCAGAGATGCTCAACACATGCCTCCCGGAAACCCCACATGCGACCATCTACTAAATAGAAAGCTACATCAGTTGTCAACATGCAAACTTGTCCCATGCAACTACCATCAATGCTACTACAGCTATTCTTAAAACCACCGGCATGGGCCAGGACACTGCAATGCCTGCATGGAACCCAGGTCTGAGCCAAGGTTTGTGAGTTTCACACACAACTGACAATATCTCCAAAATTTCAGCCAGCGCATTTTGGTGATCTTCATTGCAAATCTGGTTTAAAAGCATTGTCAAGTAGAGATATCTGTGAGAACAAAGGGACAATAAATGAAAAAAGAACACCATATTTATCTTCTTATTTTCCAAACAAGCACCCGATCCATCACACTGGAGTCATAACTCACCCGTGTGATTGGATGATCCAAAATTTCTTTACTTTTAAGATTTACTGCCTGCAGAATAGCTGAAATAATATGACCAACAAATCTTGAAGAGTTTAACGTTATAAAAATTCTGCCAAGGATTGTACAACATGACTAAAAAGAAAATAAAAATTAAACTGAAAAATATTTTCCAAAAAAGAAGACACCCAGGAAAATATGACATCACAGTTTATAGCACATCAAAAATGAACTTGAATCAGACTTTATATGCGATGCAAGAGAATAAAATTCCAACCTTAAGAGCGTTGCAGACTTTATCAACCTCAGGTGCATAGTTAATCTTCTGCAATGCCATTGTGAGCTTGATCAAGATGTGAAAACTCTTTGCTGGGGTAATACTGCACATTTGGAGTCCATTCTGGCAAATTTTGCCAGAAAACACGGCCAGGAAGCCTGAGCTCTCCATCATTCTCCCCGTCCACAGAAACATATACATCAGAGAGACCATCCTTTACTGATGTAGTCCATTACAGAGTGGATCAAGAACGAAGGGTTGCTCCCAAGTTGTTAGTAAATGTTGACCCCCAACTTTTACAGGCACCTGAACTTGAGCTAAAACATGTCGCTCTGTTGAATCAGTCTCTCCTTAATCATACTATACCCATCTGGATTATCTAGGGAATCAGTCCTGAAAGTGGAGAAGGAAACCTTCTGTATTTGTCATTGTCATTTGTGTTATCAGCATCTGAGTTCAAATTACCCGTATTCATTAACATTTTAATTCAGAACATATCAGTGAAATCCAGAGTTGTAAGTGCTGTAGCAAAGCATATGTTAATTTGATATCATTCACAATTCAGCTAGAGGATCGTTAACCTTCAAACACACCACGGTCAAAATACTCGAGAGAAAAAGAACACAGAAATCCGCTACATCAGAGAGCCAAATCCTTGCTGTAGTGAACAAGAAACATCGCCCAAGTCAGTGTTCGCATCATGTTCCGGAAAGTAACCAAGAAAACAAATACATGAATGAAAAAATTTTTAAAAAAAAATTACAAGCCATTAATTTGGCCACTTGGTTCTCATATGTCATATGTAATTTCTTGTCAAATAAAGCATAATAAACCCAAATAAATTTTTATTGAAGAATAAGCTCTGAATATCATTTGTGAAAAAAATTGAACTTTAATTTTCAAGTTACAGATTCAGATAGAGCAAATTCAACAGAAACAGAACAAAAAAGACAACTCTGAAACACAGAGACATAATAGGTTATGCGTCGGGGTCTTTTTGTTCATTCTCAGAAAATGCCTTCACCAGGGACTGGACCGGACCACCTTAAACTGAAAGGAGCTCATACCAACCAATCACAGAATTCGTATCCAATTTGAAATCTATCGTGGTCATGGAGATTAGACAGCAGGGGTATAGCCACGTGGAAGTCTCCAAACCATTCACCATTTTACGTGCTACTGCTTCATCCATCTAGAGACCGTCATTTTTAACATGTGAGAGTTGTCTACCCTCCTCTCCTCTTAACTTCAACGGGGGTGAATTCCCACGTACAACAATTTTTACTCCTCAGGTAATGAATTTGAACTCATTTGAATCACGAAAACGAGGAGCCAGCAAGGTGAGTTTCTCTAAATTGGCGAGCTCTACCACTCCTTATAATCAAGTTTACTACATTGGGTTCAAGTCATTTTCCGAAGACGACTCAACAAATGAAATGGTCTGTTTGTACCTAGATGTTTACTCCCTTGCTAGGTACAGAAAGCGAAGGGGGGTAAGGACAGAAGATCAAGAAGCAACGTGTCGTTTTTGTGCTTTTAAGTATGCGTAAATGGCAACAAAATTACAGCTACTCTGGTAGGCAAATGTCATCCCACTACTCCCCACTTGTTTCATAGTTGTTTGCGTCTGTGCCCCGGCTTACTTGTTGAAGCTGAATGTGCATCCACTGAAAAAAATGGACCATGAAAATAGCAGAACATTACGCAGCGTAATCCATTAGAATCATGGGTTTTTGGGTTCAAGTTTGAATCATGCCCTTAAAAGTATTTAAATTTCTGCTCAAAATCCACCTCGAGAGAAATAATATTGACTATGCATTTCTTACCAAACTTTTGCCAAGATCCCAACTGTTTCGTTTCGTCAAAGGTTGTCAAATATAGCCATAGCATATCCAATTCTTTTCAAGAATTATGTCGAGATAAGGAATCTGCCGTAAGGAATCTAGTGAAGGTGGAGGAAATACGTTCCTGCTGAACAATCCTAATCCCCAGGTTACACGAATTGTTAAGTAATAACAAAGGTAACTTTGGCATAGAATATAAACACAAATTGTAAAGTAATAATACATGCCTGATGTCCTCGTGTAACACTTGAAAATGTCAAATTTTCTGAATTACATAACAATTGTATGCATATTCATACAAACATGCATTGAATCTACAGTTCAAAGTCAAGGAAAATGAGATGAAGGAGTCTGGTCTCTACATGCAATTCAACGTCAAAATTTTCATCCATGGTAGCAGCTGGTGCATATGACTGGCAAAGAGAAGTATCAATCACGACAGCTAATAGTGTGTGTGGGTACGTGTGTAAATTTAGAATGTCAGAACATGAGGGCAACTACAATTTTTTACCATAATCTCTCACAGGAGATGACAAAACCCGATCATAAAATCTAGATTTAGTATATTACCATAATCTCTCACAGGAGATGACAAATGATCTCTTCATGCTGGCCATTGATTGCTCCAATGATTAGCACCATACAGGATGTAGATGGAATTCAACCATATCAACACATTGACAATCCCTAATTTACCAAAAAAAGAAAACAAATGAAAATTCAAGTCATATTTTCCAGGAGTTCGGAGTCAACTTGATCCTAGTTGCACGATAAAACAAACTAATGCAGCTGCAGCTGGCCTGAGTTTGATGAGCCACAGAACCATTTGACTCCAGTAAATAAAAGAAGAAGAGCCACACAAAATATGTAAAAGGCAAAAACTTTGAAAATTTAAGAGAAAGAAAATAAAATAATAAATTGTATGTTTTAATTTTTTATTTGCCCATCAAAATCTCTGGTCAATGCATAGATTTTGATCCTAAACAAAGCCGCAAGCTTTAGAAGAATTACCTGACCTTAATGTGGAGAAAAGGATAGAAGGGGCCAAGGTTTCATTATTTATTCCCATGGGTTTCAATAAATCTTGACCAAGCTTCAGTTTTCAAGCTCAAACCAAAAAACTTGGCCCAACAGCAGTCCAACACCTCTCAAACAAATAAACGAACAATATAAATACAATAATTCAACACCTCTATACCTACCTATCTATTGGACCAAAGTTTATGAAAGTTTTACACTTTGACTGTTCATACTGTTATGCAGCATGAAAGGGTTGGTTCTGCAGTTGGCTGACATCACTAATGTCACTGAGTATGGTTTATTATTGTTGGTTTCAATTCATTCTATCTTCTGAAAAAAAAATAAAGTTAATATAAACAATAAGAAAAATACTGCTATTTGGTAACTAATGCAAGCACATTATTTTTCCTTTTCTCATGCTGGAACTTGCTATTTGATTCGTTATGACAAATTTTGAGTATTCTTATAAGTTTTGTTCAGAGATATAACTGGAACAAACCCTAAAAATAGATTTCTTCACACCCTCTTTAAATAAATCAAGATAACAATAAGCAACCAGCAATAGCTACAGCTATCAGTTTATATGCATGGCAACTGATAGAAAACTGTGATTCTTGTGGCAATTGCATCAACTACAAGGCCAAATTATTGAAAGCATGGTGTCTTTTTATCATCCAAACCAATCAGTTGCATAAATTTGTAAAAGGATCAACTGTATGAAAAGATGAACCTACTTCAAGTGTACCAGCAGAATACAACTCAGAAAAAAATTATTGATACACCCATTGCAAAGCAACCTGCAGCCACCCAGGGACTCAACCGCTCACCTGTTTCAAAATTACAATAAAGTCATCAACTAATGTCAGATTAGTTCTCACACACCTATTCGCCAGAGCCGGCACTTCAAACGAGGATCCTAGCGGGGATTCAGGAACTTCCATTTTGTTTCTTTTTTCACATTTTTATCTTTTACATAGAGCATACACTTTCAAGATAGGAATCCAAGGGTGGGGCTTATCAGTCAACCACCTTTAACATTACACAACATAATGGCTCACTATTTAGACTATTTACTGAACATTTTCTTTTTTTTTGGGAAAAGAAAAGATACAGAGTCAGGGAAATAAGCATAGGCCAACTATTTAGACTATTTACTGAACATTTTCTTTTTTCACATTTTTATCTTTTACATAGAGCATACACTTTCAAGATAGGAATCCAAGGGTGGGGCTTATCAGTCAACCACCTTTAACATTACACAACATAATGGCTCACTATTTAGACTATTTACTGAACATTTTCTTTTTTTTTGGGAAAAGAAAAGATACAGAGTCAGGGAAATAAGCATAGGCCAAATATTTTTCTTAATCAAAAGTTGTCCACTCATCCTTCCAGAAGTTGTTGACAGACATTTATTTGTTCACAGATGTTATTGTATATGGTAGGGATTCTTAAGTAGCGCCTAAGCATTGGGTCCTCCAAGTTGCACAGCAGCAAACTCAACCGTCATACCAATGATGTATGACTTCATTTTTTAAGTATCATTGTGGAAAGATCTATATCAATGACTCTAACATTTATGCTTGATCAATCTAAAGTATCTCATAAAATGCAATAGCAATCACGGAAGCAAAAAAATTGATAAACTTACCTATCCTAGCTGCCTTCCAAAAGAAACCTCGAAACCTGACACAAGGAGACATCCATTAAGAATGCAACACAGATCGAATGCCACAAAGCAGAGCAGCAGGCAAATAATACAAATTCAACCACAAAGGTCACTCCATTATCCTAACGAAGGAGCAGATACCACTACCAAAAACTTCCAGAGATAACAGATCTGCAACCAACTATTTTAAACTTCACTGTACTCTTCAGTGTATGCAAAATAATGTTCAACAATAAAAATCAATGTACGAGATTAACACAGACTCAGCTAACCGGAATATGATTCGTATGTTAAATTTCACTTCTGAGCTAACCCAGAAGATAGGAAGAATAAATTGAACACTAAATGAAGTTTTTAACCTAAGCGAACAATTTGAAGTTGGCACTTATATGTATTCTTACATTAGATAACAAATCTGACGAACTTCCGATAAGCATATTAGCAACTGAAAGACAAACACGGAACGAAAACAAAAATGCAAAGCTAAAATTGATCGAGAGAAAAGTACTTGGACCGACCCGGTTTTCTGTTCAAGGATGGTAGGAAACTGCATCTTCACATACGTGCACGTGCAAATCACGAGCAACACCACCGTCAAGAAGGAATGGAAATTAAATAGCGCCGACTGGTCAACAAAAAGAAAAACACCATCATCTTCTCAATTTCATTTAAAGGCATCAAACTAAGCCATCCCAATAACAAGAGATAATGAATAATCCATTCTGTGACAATTTCCATTACCATTATAAGCCGCTTTGTAATTCAACTGATTGTTATTATTTGGGTGGTGCTCCGATTTTTCCAAGCTTCGTTTCTTTCAGATCTCCATTGAAGAGAACGTGCACGCAGTTATAGTTAAATACGGGCTTTGAACGATGTCGTTTCATTTACGCGGCAAACATCGTCGCCAAATAAAACATTGAACGCCTTCATTCAATTCAATGTATCTCATATTCTACGCATTATAAAATCAGACATAAATAGGAAACAATGAGAAAAATTAACATTTTCTTTTCAAAATTTAAGTTCAATTACATTTCACAACTTAATATTTTAAAGGATGATGCACATGTTCAGAGGGAGTCCATGCACAATACTCAAAAATACCCCTCCTCCTTTCCAACGTACTTCCCACTTCATCCTTTACAAAATTCCAGGGACAGACGAGAGAACAAGAACTTTCACCTTCGCAAAATCCCAATCCGGGCTCTTGGTTATATTCCTCGGCGTATTCCAGAGGGATGCCCACCTTTTACTTGGACTATTGCTACTTCCTCCACCAGACCCCGAGATCTCGAATTCTTAACAGACAGAGACTGCCTCCAAAGCCCTTAATTAGCTTGTTGACGAACGGAAGTTCCCCGGCACACCCCAATCTTACTTGGGTCTTTGATTTCCATTCCTACATGTCATTTGCTCAAAAGCGTCTTGACTTCTTTTGCGGAGGGTATCCGGGCATTCCCATTCCTGGATCTTTCCTTCTCAACTGTTGCTGCTGATGGGCCTGGGCAGTCATTCCTCGCTGCATTGGCATGTTACCGGGATTCATTCCACCTGCTACTCCGGCCTGACCAGGGAAATTGTATGCCATCATGCCCTGAGGTTGCATCCTTTGCATGCCAACGCCAGGCATTGGCCGAGGCACATTTCTGTTTGACAATGCCATGTTCCCGAGACCTGGATTTCCAGATGCTGGTTGTGGAGGTTGAAGAGCAGTTGTCCCTTCAATATCTGTATTTGAGTCCACTGCACGAGTTGGATAATTCACCATTTTCTTCCCGGGCTGGAAAGACACAAGTGCATTGCGCCCTGGTAGAGGTTCAATCCAGAAATATTCATGCCCCAAAGCCTGTGCAGCTGTAATACGCTTTTCAGGATCATATTCAAGCATCTTAGATAGGTCATATGCAGGACTTTTCTGAGAGAGATGTACAACACTATGAAGTCCGTTAGTTTCATACTTGTGGCCTTGAATGTGATGTGAATCCGAGTGCCAATGTGGAAGATTTGCCAGAGTTGGCCACTTCTCCAGGGTAGGATGCCCGAAGATTTTTGAATATCTAGTCAAGCTGATCGAGCTGGATCTGTGCAGATTTGGCCTCTGCCCCTTGAAATAGTGGATTCAAAGTCAAAAGCTCAGCAAAAATGCATCCATCAGCCCACATGTCAACAGCACTTGTATAGTGTTTTGCCCCAAGAAGCAATTCAGGTGCACGATACCAACTGGTAACCACTACCCCATTTTCAGACAAGAACTTGAGGGGCGCTTGGTAAATTCTTGCAAGTCCAAAGTGAGCAATTTTAACAACTCCTTGCTCTTCTCCATCAGCCATAACCAAGATATTTGATGGCTTAAGATCACGATGTATGATCCAATTACTATGGAGATAGTTCAGTCCATTTAGCAGTTGCCACAGCAATGATTTCACAGTGTATTGATTGATGGTATGGTTAACCTTGTCTCTGTGATGTATAATGATTTCATAGAGGTTCTATTCAGCATAATCGAAAGCCAGATATAGTGACATGTCTGGATGATTCACATTAACAAGCTTCACAACATTCTCATGTGTAATCTCTGGAAGCAACATGAAGCAACATGATTTTGCGGATGGCAGTAGGGGAGACACCATCACCATCGTTGGATTGCTTAAATTTCTTAATGGCAATTGATTTTCCACGATTTGTAGCAGACTTGATTCTAGCTAGAAATACAAGGCCATATGTGCCTTCGCCAATCTTGCCTATTAGATTATATTGCTGCAGCCATTCTGGCTTCTCGCTGGTGTGGGAGGTACCTGAGCTGCCTGAGACACCTGTGTTAGTGGTGGTGTTGCCATCTCCCATGGATTCAGGGATCCAGCAGCCTGTCCACACAAAACAATGAAGTTTGCTACAGTAGATAAAAAAATAGCACTTGGCCGCTGTTAGTAGTTTTAAGCATCCTGAAGTTAAAAGGAAAAACTACAATTTCAAATGATGAAGATATCAAGAGGAAACAATTATAGAAGTTGGAATTTCAGATATGCATAGCACCGAGTAGAAATGGCTCACATTTATGGTACAGCTAAATGAAATAATGCTACAATCTACAAAGATTACGTTGAGCCCAAATCAGAGGTTTATAATAGATGCACCTGCAGGCAACATAGTGTTTTCCAGTTGCATGTGCATATATAAGCGAGAAATGGCCCAATCAGATAATGAGTAAAACAATTATATCCCCATCCTATCTATTATGAGACAAGTTTATATCCTTATTTTTGATAAAGCAACATTATTATTTCCTCTCTTAAATTACGGTCAACCAACATAAATTTTAGCTCCTTTCCTAGACACATAACAAAATACGGCAGACTTATGTCCTTTCTTCTGTCCAGAAAGAAGAATTCCCCAAGTTCGACACCTATCAAGCATCAACAAAATTAGCCTACGATTAATTGCCCCTTTATTTAGTACTGCCTAGCACAATCAGCCTCGGCTTTCCTCAAAACATTAACTCATCAAACGATGCTTAAAAGATATAATTGCTTAAACCATGCAATCACAACAACAAAAGTAATTCCAAGGCTTAGCTTGAAGCTTATAGGATAACATAACAATAAATATTTCATAAAGCGTGAACAAAAAAATGTTAGCATTGTACTTAACCAAAAAGAATGAAGATGTAAGGCTATAAAAAAATCAGCTAGTTTCATTTTACACAAACAGAGCAGTTTAACATAAAACGGAAGAAGAATCAAGAAAAACTAGACCGCAGTAACGAAATTATAGTTCTCTATACAAGACACAATATATCAAAACAGCCATAGCAAAGTTCAGTACGCACAACGCCGAAAAATCTACGAACAAATTTCATAATTTCAGAGCCCGGAAGCTACGGATCCCCAAAATTTCTGGATTTCATCAATTCAATAACAATAATACAAACTTACAGAATCAAAACAGCGATCGGGCATAAATTCGAACAATTGGAAAGCAAATAACCCTGGAGAACATAAAGTTCAACTTTTAAGAAGAAAATTTACGGAGGCGTACCACAAGATTACGTCAGGGGATGCCGATCACAACAAACTTCTCGAAGCTAAAGCATTTTTGCTGCGGGAAAAATGTGGAAAAACGTTGCTTTTGGTACTGTCTGATTGGGTTTTTGCATCTCCCCTTGTTTTTGCCGCGCCCCCCCTATTTCCAATCAAACGTCGCCACGTAAGCATAATGTATGCGAAATTACGAAATAGTCTGGTTGATCGCGTTTACTGGGTTAAACGACGCGATTTCACGGGCTATTATAATTTGGTTCCCGCCCGCCGAAATATTTTCTGTATTTAAGTTCTGAAATCGCCGGCCATTGAAATTTCGTGTTGTTTGAAGAGCAATGGAGGACGCAAAAAAGAGATGGAGCGTGACCTACACGAAGCACATTAAGCAAAAGAGGAAAGTTTATCAGGATGGTTTCTTAGATCTTCACACCTCAACCAGCAAGGTATTATCATTTATCATAGTATTGAAGAATTTCGAGCGAATGCTTTTTTCTTCATCTTTTTGAGCTTCTGTAGTCCACTAGAGCTATGGAGAATTTAATCCATAAAAGAGCTTGAAACTAAAACGAATTCATCACGTCTTCTCGCTTGGTGAATTTTTGTACAGGTTAAGCTATATGACGACTGTGAGAATCTGTTGGAATGCAAGTTCTTGAAGCAAGATGAAGTTGTTAGCTCTGGTGAAGCGCTGACGTTTAATGCTTATCTTGTTGATGTTGGGGATCCTGAAGAAGGTTTTAAGACTATACCAGATTTGAATCCTCGGGGCCAAGATAGGAAAATTAGTGAGCAATCCAGTTTACATCACAGACAAAAACTTAGGAGTTACTCTTTTTCTTCTGGTATCACCTTCAAGATTTATCGTCTCAGTTTATTAAACATCTTGCTTTGCAGTTTTCATGTAACAACGTACTTACAATGTTAATGTATTATTTTCTTATGCCCATTCTTTTTCCATCTTAGGATGTAAAAAGATTGACGCAGAGAACAAAAAATGGGGGCCAGGTAGCCTAAGTCCATCGCAAAAATTTATCCGAGGTAAGTTTAATTACGTGCCCAGTCTGATGAATGCAGCACCTGTAATTGACAAGTCGTTCAGCTCTATTTATCAGAGATTAGTTAAATGACGTGCCCAATCTGATGAATGTAGAATTGTATACATTTCAGAGTTTAAGAAGAGGGAAATGCAGAAGTATGGAACAGCACGCAGTAGTCCAGAGAAAGCAAATCCTGGGACAACAGGTCAGTTATTACTTGTGCCTCTGCCTCCGCCTTTTGAAAGGACATATTTTTCGAATTTGTTAATGTTATTTATTTATTGTGGATCTAATGAAATGGAAAATTGCATGAACATGTCCATACTGCATCAATGCTTAGTTCATAATATACACACACACACACACACACACACACACACACACTCTCCCATGAGTTCTGTAACTTCAACTATCTAATGCTTTCATTTGTTTATTCAATTGATATTACAATTTACCTTTTTCTACATTTCTTGTTTAAATGTCTGCTCTCCGTATAGAATGGGAGGTTCTGTACACCACACATCTAACTCAAAAGGCCAAGAAATATCATGATGGCTTCTTACGAGTTGCAGCTTGTGGATCCTTAGGGAGGCAGGTTACACCCCTAAACTTCTTAAGTCTTTCCTCAACTCAAGGCTAATCATCTTGCCTTTTTATCTCAATAAATTTACACTGAATCACTTATCCTTCATGATGTCTTTAAAGGTCAGTCGTTCAGTCATATGTAATGGAATTAGGCCCAGTTTAACTTCAATTATTTAGTTCTCCATTCAGATCAAGTCATTAATCAATTGTTCTTGCTATCAATGGATCAGTACAGAGTGAGGATGATCTCTATATTCTTCACAATTTCTTTCTTCAGAAGTTCAATTATCTTGCTTATTACTGATCTAAGAAAATAATCCACACCCTCCTGATATAAAAATATCTTTTATTTTGTGATAAGTGAAGCTGCATATATGTTTAATCACTTTTTCTGATTTTTATTCATCATAAAGGAATTGCCAATGCTAACAATTTGTCTTTTGGGTCTCTATTTAGGCCATGTTGTACAATGATGGCAGGAAACTTTTGGATAGTAGATTCCTCAGAAAGGATGAAATAATAGAATCTGGTGGATCAATAACATTTGATGCTCATTTAGTTGACATTGGGGAACCTCAAGGAATCCATCAAGTCCAAATGGAAATGAATACTCAAGGCAACAATCACAAAGTTGGGATAAAATCAGGGATAACACATGGACATCAGAACTGTCTTAACTCTGATAAATCTGTTGTAAAAGGTTAGGTAGCATGAGCCTTTATTCGTCAAAATCTTGTGTTCCTTATGTTGGTTGGGCATTACATTTCTTGTAGCATAATTGTGGAATTGCTCCACTCTAATTGATAGCATAGCATGCAAAGTTGTTTTACATTTGAGAAATGCCCTTCAGTGTCCATTTTACTGTTGGGTTTTGCTTTTTACCTTGGCATTACCTGCTTTTCAACTTTGGTGTTTTGGCATTCACCATTGCATTTTTTCTCTCCTTGTAATGTAATTATTTTGAAATAATTTATCAACCCTCCTGCAAAATTGTCTCAAATGTTCAGGAAAAGCTCAGAACAAGGATTGCCCAAAGGAAATTACAGATTCAACTTGCACCATCTCTACCACAGACAGGATCAAATCAAGCAATGCTGTCTCCACAAACAAACCTTTACGTGATGGTATGTCCATTCTTACCTGGTGCAATTGCTTATAATTTTCTCTAAGATCAGTTCCATTCTGTCCTCAACTGCAGTGTGGACACTTCTAAGCAAACTTTTTACAATGTTGTTTACACATACTGACTGTTGTTATCATTAGTTTTGTTTATTTGTAACTATTAACATTCAGTAATTCTGATGATGCACCCAGTTCTTAACTTGAAGTATCTACTTGTGCAGCCATTCAAATCTTGTCCATTCTCCAAAAACCTAAAGGGCTTGAAGTTTCTCATGCTGTTGTAGATGCTCCTGGCAATAATCAAGAACCAAGCAAAAACATGGACAGCAGTAAACCAAATGAACATCCAGATATCAGGAATTTTCCTGATAATCTTAAATGTAAGTTTTAAGGTAATCATTTGCTTCTGCCACATTATTTTTACTGTAGCACTCAAAATGGTTTATTCTTTAACATTTCAATTACAGAAAATCTGATGTTAGTTTGAATTCTGCAGCAATATCTAATGACCCTGGCAATGACAAAAGAATTAGTTCGGAAGAGCCTAAGAGTCCAAGCAAAATGGATGAATTACCAAGTTTTGACCTTGGATTTTGAGGCAAGTGCTACAACATAATAATTCATTTTTAAGTTAGTCACAGGAATTATTACAATGTTAATTCTTGTATTGTCACCATCTTTGGAGAGTTATGCATATAAGTATTCATTCCTCTTTTATACGTGCAACTCTTGGTTGCATTTTGCATTTTGCGAATATAGAATACATTATACTGGGAAATTTACAAATATCAGCGCCAGATTTTGCTGCCCAAGAGCATTCCGTTTTCTTTCTTTGATGTTGCTCATGGGTGCACCTGGAAAATAACGACACTGATTTTGATGTAGTGAGAAATAACATTGGTATACAATGTATCACCAATAATAAACCTTAACTAAAGCTAATACAAGTATAAATTTTAAACCAAAATATGAATCATTATAGCAGAAAAATAACTGTTAACATGAGGCTGATCTTCTCCCTTCCAAGCATCCCTCCATTTATTTTTCCTTTCAGTTCTTGTCTAAAAATTTGTACAATGTGCCCTCTTTTCTCGGCTTGTGCAAGCTGAGCAAGGCATTGAATAGGCATTTGCTTCTGCTAGAATATTGCTCAAAGTCTCTACTCCTGCGTTTTCCAGTAAATGTTGACAAAGAAACTGATCTGCGTAGCTCAGATGGATACTGGGATATTTGAGAAAATTGCCTGAGTTAACTAATATAGTGCATAACAATAAGTACTAAATGAAAATGATGTCTTTTTTCCCCCTTAAAACTTACCCTCCAATTGGCCCTTGAATAGCTAGGAGAGACAGATCTCTTAAGAAATGATCCTGAACGCATTAGTGAAAAGTGAAGGTGGGATGCTGCTCGTCTCTCTGATTTCAAAAGAAACATAGTCAATACAGGATTTCCAACAGCAAGAATTTCAAACTCATCATAAAATCTACACATAACAATGTAAGATAGTGTTACAGTTAGAACAAAATCATTTACGCATGCCTGGTTTTTTGTTGTTCAATAATCCTGTGGAAGAAAAGGCCCCCGGTCTCAAGGAAGGTTGTTGTTGAGATTGTAATGTGGAATACATTTCCCTGCATAAGAGTTTTGCACAGAGCGTGATCTTGGTGAGATTAGGGACAAAAGTTTCACCAAATAACAACAGCTACAGCTAAACATTACCTAACATAATATGAAGGGCTCTGCGTAGTTGCTTGGGCAGCTGGGTAGACAATCACACCAACAAATCATTAGCCTTTTTTCAAACTTACGGACATTTTCAATGATGAAACATCAAAGCAAAAATATTCAGTTTCTGAAAATGTTGAGGCATTGGATGTTACCACTTTTAAGCTGAAGTGTTTCTTCTTCAGCACTAAGGCTGCTAGTGCGATGGTTCTGGCCAAAAGTGTCTATGTTATCTTCGTCTGCATGAACAGATAAATTTCTCTGAACGCATTTGCCTTGGCTGTGCTTATAAATTCCAGGTTCATTGAAAGCAACAAAATGAAAAGAACCATTTTTGAAAATAATAAAAAGTAAAGAGGGATTATATTTGCCTGGAAAGATGTAGCGTTTATGGTGCTTGGGAGTAATTGTCGCTGATGATTGTTGAGAAAGGCCTGCTTGGGTGATGAATTCTTGACATGATTTTACTCTCTAAAGTCAAAAGCAACTTTCGGATTTCAGAAATCCTAAAAGCATCTATAATTTGATTACATCGAGTAAAAGCACTTTTACTTGAAAAGCAGAGAGTGAAGGTGGAATAAACCTGTGCCAAGCAAGCGAACCGAAGCTCTGTTTCGGAAACTTCACTAATCGTTTCATCCAAAAGACTGTTGACTCTAAATGCTACGGAACCCAAGTGGTCCACTGTATTGATCAAAGCTTTCATGGCATAATCTTTCAAACTCTCCATCACTCTAAATTACAATCGACAAAATTAAAAGACAAAGAAAGGAATCAATAAGAGATTTCGACTGCGCTACTCACATCTGTTTCTGGCTCTGTTTCGGGCAAGACATTTCAAAGAATTCTGCTGCCGAATGTAATTGCTTCCTCAAGCTCTTCAAATCCTGAAAACCAAGAAACCCAAATGAAAAACTTAATCCTCTAGATTGAGTTAGCCATAAAACTACATAGCAATGAGAAGCTCAGAAGAGTGAGGAAGAAACCTTCAGAGTATCAGAAAATAGCAAGCTCTGTTGCATGAAGAGTTCATCGTGGCTGGAAGCTTCTTCTTGAGGAGCACAAAACGAAGAAGTCGAAGCCATATTTTCTTTGATCGTCTCAGCAATATGTAAACGGCATATCATTCAAGCAAAAATAGCTCCAAATGCTTAGAGGGCCAAACTCACTGAACACTTTGTGGGTCAAATATTTGTTTCTCTGCGGTAATGGGAATTTGCTTCTAGATGGAGAAATCATACGAGGTTGGCTATAAAGTGTACAATTATTGAAAGGAGACAAGAGGTCAACAAGGGGACAGGCATAAAAGGCAGGGAAATCAGAAGTGTTGATTATAGGAGTGAAAAATACTACCGCCTTCTCGTCTGGAAGCAAAAGTTAAGAAGCTCGGTAACCAGGAGTGGAAGGTTCCTCTGCAAATGGGGTAATCTTAAATTTCAATGAAATCAGTCACGTATCAGCCATGTGGTGGTGTGATTAATTTCAAACATGGGGCCCAAATGCTAGAAGAAACAAAATGATTACATGAATAACTGTGAATCCATGAAGAGTTAAGCAAAGCAAGCAATTAAATACATTTGCTGAGAGATTTTAATTTGGATTGTTGGGAGTTGGTACAAAGCATGCAGAAATCCATGAATGAGTTTAATGACGAAACCGACCTCAAGTTTTTTTTTATATCATTGTCATCAGTAACAATCATGAGGGACACAACAGACTTGCCCGTCAGTTTTATATCTGAATCAACTGATCTTATAAAACAAATTTTTGAAACTCGAAGCCCATTCCATTTAAGGTATGCCGCCATTCTTCTTTATATTTCAAGCCAGCCTGACTCACTTCAGCAAAATGGCTTGGGCAGTAGCCCTGCCATTCAATGTATGAACTTATGGTAGTGTTCATACACAATTCTTGCCATTAAAATGAGTTTGACTACATTGAAAGTTGTTAAATCTACAACCCTAACCGTGTGAACCAGCGAATACTCGATAGAGGCTCAGGCAAATGCAAATTAGTAATCGAAGATGGTATTATGTACACCTCATATGTGCAGTAGTTGAGGATTCATTGTCAGACGGTTGGATTGTTATTATAACAAATTTGTGACTGACCCCTTTCAACTGCAGCATTGGTTGATTACAATTAGAGCTTCACTGTTATGGTCAATTTTGCCCTGCAATCCCATTTAGCCTATGAATTAGTTCAACAATAAGGATCGTGAAAGCGATACCCGTGCAAAATAAACCTCAGTTAGCCGATAAGACAGCCTTTTTTTCTTGTGGGGAGGGGGGGGTAATGTGGGGAAAACATGTTCTTACCAAATAAAATAAAATAAATGCTTAGGAAAGGATAAGGAAAAGAAAAGAAGCTTGGTAAGAAGGGGTATTGAAGTAACTTCCCGAACTTGAGCTAACTTGTGTTCCAAGAATATGTGCTACCGAAATAATAATACACGAATGAACACCAATTTTAAGTTTTATACCGAATGCAGAAAGTTAAAAATTTTCAGAAACAACTTGGAGTAATGAAAATAGAGGCAAAACCAACCATGAAGCAGCAACTATGTTTACACAATTCGCTCCAACTCTCTTGCATAACTGAGTGTCTGGTTGATGAGCTGCAAAGAAGGTATCTCCTTGCATGGCGCAGATTCTTTCGCCTTCTGGAAAAATACAAATCCATCCTTTATCTCCCACTCCGGGTGCTCCTGCATTCAAGCAAATGAATGCACATCTTAGGAAACTAAAGGAATGTAAAACCAGGAAAAGAATTATACTACAGTAATGAAGGACTATCAATTTGGAGCGAATTTGATGCATTAAAATGACAAGTAATATATTATTGTTTTTCTTGTAACAAAACACCCTCCCACCCATCTTATAACAATGCAGGCACATTGACAAGTTAAGTTGGGCAGTGAAATTACAATTTATCAGAAAATGAGCTATGTTCCAATATCCTTACCTCCTTGACATATTCCAAAAGTTCTTGGTCATTAGTGAACAGCAACATCTGACGGGCATCACTAATTGAAAGATAATCATACGCCTTCTCACTGCATCCAGCTATCTCATCTCTAGAAGTGACAGAATAGAGATAAACTAGATGATTACGTGACAACATTGACGAAAACATTAAACAAAGAGATATAATACTCAAGAAAATGCAATGCAAAATGACTAGGGTCCTGTGGAAATGCGGTCAAAATGCAATGTTGCACTGCACAAATAATATAGGTTTTGTGCATATCCTTATAGTAAATTATTACAAATATTGAACCAATAATGTCCACTAAATGTACCAATTTCCAATTATCAAGAAAAAAGAAACTTAATCCCAAACAGGAAGGTCATAAAAAGAAAAATGCAATATAATAAAACATATGGTGACAGAGGAGGTTATATACCATCAAAATGCATTGGTGTTAAAAAGATCTCAAAGTAAATCCAAATTCAATCCCATTGCTAGATGCAAGCACCTCTAAATACCTACTTCTTGCTATATGTAGCTACCTCTAACAGTAATTTGGTTATTCATCAATCTACAAACATTCACTGAAGTCACACAGTTTACCTTACTGTCTTTGCTAGGAGATCCATGAAATAACCATAAGTGTCATGAGGCACATTCTGTTTGGCACTCAATACACGGTTATAAGCCCCTTCCATAAATGATTGCTCCAACTCCACAGCATGCTTGATGCAAGGATTCTCCAAAGCAGTAGATGAAAGCAATTCCAGTTCAGTGTGGAATTCAGCAATTCTGTTCTGGACTAAAAGTCTCAACAGGTTAAGACCCAAAATCATGTACTCATTTGGTGATGGTGGAAGGCAGCTCCTGCTCCATCAAAAGAATGTAAAGTCATTAACATCACTCTCAGGAATATAAACAGTAAAATGGGCAATTTACATCAGAAGCTAAAGCCAAATATGTAATGTTGACAAGAGGCATTTTGCTTAAGTCATTTGAGTTCTCCTTACTTAACACTCAAATGACATAGTTACTACTCATTAATATATAAAATATTCAACATTCGAGTAGAAAAAAATTTAAAAACTATGAAAAGTCTTAAAAATCATAATGCCTAATCACATTCTAAGTTTTAACAAAATGAAAATATTGCATTTAATAGTTATAAAGCAACTACTCAGCATCTTCTTCCTCATCAACACACTCCTCTTCATCACTTTCCGACGCCTTCTTCTTCTTCTTCATCATCCTCTTTACACTCCTTTTCCTTAAAATCACCCTCTTCTTCATTTCTAATATTAGAGAAGTATTAATCCTATTAGCAATTCATTAAAACACACACACACACACACACAAAACAGATAGACATCACTCAGGCATGCCTTTCCGAGCCTTGCGCCTGGGGTTTAAGGCACATGCTTTACTGCCTAGATGCATGCCTGGCACAGGCTGCCCGCCTTTTGAGTCTTAAGGCACAAAGGCTTGCGCCTATGGTGCGCCTTTAACAACCATTTCAAATGTATAGTCCATTAATACAAGAGAATCAGGTTACATCGAGAACTCAAAAGGAATCCGATAATAGTGAATCAACTTACCCTGCATCTGTATAATACGGCTTCAACTGAAAGAAATCCCTCTCAAAGGCATCTTGATCCTCAATCTTAACACTTAAGAGAACAGCATGCTCATAAATATCTCCTGAAATTATAACAACAAGATATGATCAGCGGAAAAGC
Organism: Xylocarpus granatum; assembly: GCA_019650275.1. Classification (NCBI taxonomy): domain Eukaryota; kingdom Viridiplantae; phylum Streptophyta; class Magnoliopsida; order Sapindales; family Meliaceae; genus Xylocarpus; species Xylocarpus granatum. Next base: position 112,746 of record BNST01000156.1, on the reverse strand, counting down.
ATCGCAAACAAACAAATTAAAGCAACTACACCCACTAAGAATAATCTTCATATTAAAATAGTCCTCATCTTGATATTCTATATGGTGCAACATCCCCAGAGATGTAAAGTTTCATGTTTCATTCAGCAACAGGCAAGGACCAGCATCAGAAAAAAAATCTACAAGATCCAACAAAAAAGAATATATATATATATATATATATATATATATATATATATATATCCAGAAGAATTGAGAGAAGAGAAATACTTGCTAGTGTCAATTCATGAATGGAGTTGGGAGTGTCCTCAAACAATGGTGGGAGACTTCTGAATCCAGTCAGCAAAACCTACAAAACAGAAACCAAAACAACTCATCCCATACATCAATATAAAAATTAACAAAGTAGTATATCAACCAGTAAAAAATGGCTTCAGCCAGCATCCAACGCTCCAACAAATAACATTCCTACTCAGAATAGCAAGACCAGATTCCATCCAAGACCATAAACATGGATTCTAAATAGAAAAAATAAGCCAAATAATAAGGTTAATCCAAAGCACATACATAAGACTTAGAAGAAACAATTTACACTAATCCCTAAATCTCCAATAAATTGAGCCATAATTACAATGACCGAGTAAAAACAGCCAAGCAGCAACAAATAAATTCCGACAAAACCCAAAATTCAACACACTGAAACACAGATAACTAGGAAACCCTAGCCTAACTACATCGCAGAATCACAGTCTAACTTACTGATTCAAAACACACAAAAAAAACGAAAAACCGACAAATTATTCAACAAAATGCAAAGCATCTCCGATTTCATCGTCGAAAGACCCTAGAACAGACGATAAATGAGCAGAAAATCAATGATTGAAGGTTTAAGAAACGAACCTTGAGTTGACAGAGTTGTTGTGTGCACGTGTCGTAGTCTTTTCTAGTGATAGCAGCTTTGAAGCGATCGAATATCTGAGAAACTTCTGTGAGTTTTGGATCCATCTCTTTCCGTATAGTCTTCGCTTTGCAGTGGTTTTCTCTGCGTTCAGCGCTAGTTTTCGCTTTGGCTTGGTTTGAAAGAAAGCATTTCACTTTTGTAAGGGTTCGAATCCGGTCCGGATCCTTTAAAGCCCAAGAAGAATCTGTTGGGTTTTAATGGGCCTTTCTGATATCAGATTGGGCCTCTATTTTTAAGTCAAAATCTTTTACGAGGTTGAGTTGGTATAACGCCTTCTGTTAGTTTTAACGGTTTTCGTACAGTCAATAAGTCTGATGTGGCCCATCGTCACCGCTCGTCTTCTTCAATGTCGCCCTCAAACCATACCGTGCAGTATCGAAATCTCTTACTCTCCTCGAAGACAGCAGCAACTCTGTTTCCTCCTTAACCATCAAAGCGCAAACCCTAGACTTCCCGGGTCGTTTTTCGAAGGCGGCGGATTCGTGACGGATGACGACCCGACTTCCGTGCCACCCGGGTAGGTCGGAACCGCGACAGCTGTTGAAGATAAAGAGGAGCCGCTGTGCCCACCTGGGTTAAGACAGTACGGGACAATGATGGTTTTGAGACCAGATATGTCTAAAGACGAAAGACTGGCCCTTACACAGAAGTATGAAGAGTTAATAGATATGTGCTGCTAGAACATTTGTTATTTGTGCTACTAGTTAAGCAAAACAATGTTTCAGTTTATGATACGTGGGGGTTTGCCTTCCCCTGTCAATGCTTCATACAGTCAATCAAGTTGGGTGCTTTAGAATTTTTTTCCTTTGTATTAACTGAAATATAAAGTAGTTGTTTTGGAGATATGAATTTCTCCATTGAATGTATAATTTGGCAAGAGCATGTTGACTGTGAGAAGACTTAAGCAAATGTAAATTTAATATGTTTTCTATGGAACTCCTAGACTTAAATTTATGTAGTCATTCATGTCCTCATTTTTAAAGGTGGTCTGTTGTGTCCATATAGTTATAGGCTTTGAAAATGAATCATGTGTGAAAATTTTGGGTGCTGAAGCTGATTTTGAGATTGTAGGTGATGGGGTTGGCATTGCATATGGTTATTCTTCAATTGATTAAAGGTATCCAAGTATTTTGTGTCAATCATCAATGATATTATGTAGAACATAATTCCCTGGTATCGATTACTGCTTCACAAATTTGGTTAGAAGGAGCTTGAGGTCTGTGTTATGTACCTTTTATTGGATTGTGGGTGATAGGTTGTCATTCCGTATAATTAACCTTGAATTGTTTAAACCTATTCAAGTATTTTCTGACAATCAAATTGTTAATGAATTTACGATGATTAAACCTATTAACTATTTTGGTGAGAAAAAGCTTGAGTTTTGTGTTGTGAACCTTATTTGGTACTATGATACCTCAAATGTATTCAGAAATCGGGGTTTAAATTATTGATTTAAGAAATCATTATTTGGAATTAACTGGTGATCTTCACATTTTCTTATTTAAGGAATTAAGTCTGGATAGTTCCCCAATGCAACAAGTAAAATTTAAGGAGCATTGCTAGCATAATCAGGCTTTGTCAAACTTCAAATGCTATTTTATTGGGACCTTTTTCCAGGATTGTGCTCATGTACTGGTCTTCTTGCAGTTGCTTGTTGCTGGGGGTGGAATGCATGTGGAGGTATTCAATAGAGGGGTTATTCCGTTGGCCTACAGAAAGAGAAACAAAGGAGGGGAGTCCAACTCTTACTTGGATGGTATCTAATGCGCCTTAACTTACTTCACAAAGCCAGAGTCCACTGAAGTTCTGGGGGCAACAATGAAAACAGATGACGATTTAATCCGATCATCTAGTTTTAAAGTTAGAAAGCGGAAGCATTAGCTTATTTTGGATCCTGTGTGTAAGTAAAGGTTCAGTTTGACATTGTAATCTCATATGTAAAGGATCCTCTTTGTTTGGAAAATATTCAAATTCAGTAGATGCAGTTGCATTTGAAGAAAATCCTATTGTGTCGTCTATTTCCTCCTATGGCTCTTTAGAATTTCATTCTTTCAACCCACCAAAAAAACTGAATATCCCAAAATCTATTTCTCATCCTTTCCTATTTACCAGTATCCAGTTCATGAGTCTTGTCTCCTCTTCAACCCTTAAACAAATAAAATTCATAAAATCTTTCTACAAGTTAAAGGAGAACGGTTTTAGAGTTCGTCCTACCGACGGCTGTTAACATTCCACTGCGGGAATGCATCAGAAAATGTGTATCTCCTAACTCCTTTCGCAAGATATCAATTCAAGTTACCACCGCCAGGAGCACAATTCAGAGAAATAAATGGATTGACGGTCATCACATCAGCCATTCCTTGCTCCCCAATCTGCGTTCTTGCTTCATAATGTACCTATTCGGGCAAAATGGCCTTGCATGTGCAGAGCCAGTGACACCATCTGGGCGAGGCTGCAATCGCACAATTATGTTCCCGAGGACAAGAATGATGAAATCTCGACGATGGAAACATCACAAAAACGTAAAAGCATTTTTCTGAAGGATGCAATATTCTATAGATGGTTTTGGTATCATTCATAATATAAATCATCCTTTCTCTATGGCAGAAGCATTCCCTATAAAATGAAGGTCTCTTTTTCAGTGGCCGTTTCAAATTGAACATAATCATCTTTATTTAGTGGAAATGAATGGAGATTTTTCTGTTACTCGTTGCATATCTTCGGCTTGGCGGCGTCCAACTAGGGGGTTTGAGGTATACATGTTACATTTGTTGGAGAAAGAATGGAAACAGATGAAAAATACAGGCAGTAACGTCATTTCATTGCGGAAACAGACTTCCATTTCCGTCCATGCCAGGGGAGGAGATAATTATTTTTAGAAACCGAATTGCGTAATCTTTCGTTGATGAATACTAAAATAGCGCTTTTGATCCATATGATACAGGTGAGAGGTGTCAACGGCATGAACAGGGATTGTTTTGAGTTGCTTTGGCCAAGTCTACCCTATCTCAGTTGGCTCAGAATCGGCTAGATGCATTTTCATTTGAAGAAAGTCCTATTTCGTTGTCCATTTCCTCTTTTTGCTCCTTCGAATTTCATTCCTTCTTATAGGTCTATAATCTACAATGGAATCACTTCTTGTTGAGAATTAAGATGGAATCACTGACAAATAATTAATAAAATTGATGAAGTTGTCAACCAACTAAACAACTGTCAAGCAAATTTAAAATTTAAAAATTTAAAAAAATTAATAACTTAATTAGTTGATTAACTGTTGAACTAATCTCTCAACTAGTTCTACAATTAACTTAAATAATTTTTTACAAACAGAGTTAAGGATTTGGATCATACACACACTTGTCACTAGTCAATCTATGTGAACCACTGCTGATCTTGTATCATCTGGTTGATCGACTAAGACAAGCTTGTCGTCACCCACTACAATAAAAGATTCTGTCTTTCATATGCCGCGATATCAACGAAGATATGTTTAGGATTGGAGTTCTTAACAGTTTCTAACTGTTGTGCCTCTAAAATTTAGTAAAAGCACAACAGTACTAAGCACAGCATAATTCTCCCAAACTGAGTGCTCTCTCCGATGTGATCTGTTATCCAGATTGAAAAAATCTATTAGCATTTCCAAAGAGCAATAGTCATGAACTACTTGCATATGGTAACTGCTGGATCATAAGAGTTTTCTTGTGTCAGCATCTACCAACCTTACCAAACTACAGTGGAGCATATTTGAATTGATGGGATTCTGGCCATCTTCTAATGATTTCTGGGCTTGCCTTCTTCATGGTTACAAATTCTTCGTCCGGGCATTACTAGGAATAAAAGCGAGTGCACTTCATTCATTTTTTAAAAGAAAATATCGTGAAAAAGTGAAATTTCCACTTTTTTTCGGTAATGCGGAGAATCTGATATAGTGGTGCAGTTCAATATCTTATCTCTTCTCCACTTTGTGCGAGGGAGCTGTCTTAATGATCCACCAACAACAGTGAGCATCTTCAATCCAATTAAAAGGGCATGCCGGAATCAAAAAGGCTTCCTACAAAATTATTAAAAACAGGACTAGTCGCCTCATTTTGGTTCATAAAATAATATGAAATTTGAAATCCATTAAAATAGTGCAGAAAAGTGAAAGAAAAGTAGATGTGGGTCTTAGATTATGTTAATCAAAGTTTTTTTTTGGGCCCTGCTTAACCAACTGATAATTAGACAATTAGACTTTGCATAACACGGAACACTTTGGTGCAGATAGTTGCTCTTCGTTTGAATAACGTCACAATGAAAATGACTAAACATTTATTGCTGCAGATACATAGTTGGCATAATGCATTATTGCTTGATTCCTGTGTTTATGTAATGATAGAAAGTTCAAGGAGTAAGCATTACTTTTGTGTAATGCATGAAAAAGAATTCATTCTTTCATTTTCCAAGATGAACAAGTTCTTAGTTTTTAAGCAGAGAAAGAGAGTAGTCTTTGCCATTAATAAACCCTTAAATGGGTATAGCAGATCTAGCTGATGCATTTTTCTGTTCTGAAAATCTGAGAAGAAAGTTCAATATGTTTTGATGAGTACAGACAGACCAAAGCATTTGTTGAGGTAGGTGAACAGTTATCATGTAAAAACACCAACAAACTTCGTTTTTATTGGAGATCAAGCGTGCCTAATTATTGCTCTTAAATCAAACAATGAGATCTGTAAAGTTGATCGGTTTGTTGAAATTGACTCGTACCCACTTCGAAGATCCCTTAATCCTACATGTTTTTAAGGTTGTTAAGCCATTGATATGCCAACAAAGTATCAAACAACTAGCACAAAAATGATTGATATCGAGCTTGCTTAAACAAGAACAACACACAACAGGAGGTTTGGCTAACTTCTGCAATTGCGGATGTGGTTTTCAAATCTCTATAAGCAGAAAGAAAAAAAGAAAAAAAAGAAAGAAAGATCAGGATGGTTAACAGTTGCTTTTACTAACCATTAACCAAACCGAGCATACATACCAAACTAATCATTTTTGCTTTTACTTCTGCTTTTGTTCGATTTCAGCATCGGTCTTCTCAGTGCTCGGTGTGAGGGTCCAGATATTAGTGCAAAGTCTTGGGCTTGTCCCATCCTGTAAGAAGAAGGAATATAGACCATCTTGTAAACTTGATCTCAAAAGCTGTCTGCATACTACTAGAAACCCAGAAAAAAAGAATCAACAGTAATTTTATAATATATCGCTTTCTAATCTTACTCTAGCACCCAAACACAATTATTTCTCTTTTTTTCTCACTGCAAAATGTCTCCATAAATACCCTCAACAAAACCTTCCTGCTTCTCCCATCTCTTCAATTTGTTAAAGAAAAAATCTTTCAGATTTTAGAAAGCTTGGAAATTTATGGGGATTCCTCAAAGTCCAAGTACTACTCACTTTTATCCTCAAGCTCTTCAACTTAAACTTTACCAGGCTTTCATATTTTCAATTCCTATACTCTTCTCCATTATTTTGTTCTTGTTGTTTTACTTGTTCTATCTCAAGAGGAGAGCTTCCACTTTGTCTTCGCCTCCAATACTTCCAACAAGTTCTAATCAGGCTCCCACGTATATCCACTCTGTAAGACATCTCTCTGTTTCTCAAATCTCATGCATAAACGCAGGCACACAAAATCAGAAAGAGAAGAAAAGTTAATAGATAGATGTTCATGCTTAGATAGCTTGATTTTGTGAGCTAATACAGATATTTCTAACTCTCTTGTTTCCTGGTATAATTTCTGAAGACTTGTCAGCATCTTGGTTGGAAAGCGGAGATCAAAGACAAGCTTCCAACTGTCTTATTTGATGAAGAATTAAGGTCGAGGGATTCACAGTAAGTATTAATTTATATTTTTGATTTACCATTGAACGAATTTTCGCTATAATCTCGTATCAATGCCATGAATGAATGAGGTCTCTATATGCTGCACGCCCTACGACATGTGACCCATATAATGGTATTAAATTACGCCTTTGCTAGTTGACAGGGCGAATTTAATGAAGATCGAAATACTGAAATCGACAACCTGAAAAGTTTCTTCCAGGAACCCTCTAATAAAGAGACTCGGATAAAGACACTTCCCTTAAATCCCCTAAAAGCCATACACAGAGGGTTAGCTTTAAATAACTTATTGATTTTAAGCCACCTGTCCCTGTAGAAAAGGAAAAATTCCATTTGCTTTTCCAATGGCAATAGGAATCTCTATCGCCGTCCACTACTTTCTCCGAGCTGCTTTTTTGAACTAACGATGGTGGACAATTGGTGAATAAGTTAGATGCTCAAGATTTCTTTAGAGGCCAGAATTTTTTGCAAAGAATTTTTAACAGATCAAATTTCTTTTACAGATGTTGTGTTTGTCTGGGGGAATTCGAGATCAAAGAGGAGTTGCTCCAAGTTCCAACTTGCAAGCATGTGTTTCACGTAGACTGCATACATCACTGGCTTGATTCAAACACAACATGTCCTCTTTGTAGATGCTCAATTATCCCTGTTACCGAACTCTGCAATTCAGCACCAACTAATGCACGCCGTTCTCCACAAGACGGTGACAACGACAACACTGAGTCGAACCAGAATCGACAGAACATATCATTCGAACAACAACAACAACATCAACATCAACAAGATGGTGGTAGCTCACATGCAAGTACAGAACAGCTCAATATACGTATTGAAGGCTCGTCAAGTGCAACTAGTACATGTTTAAGCAGCTCTGGAAGATTTTCTGAGTTGTCTAATTGCACAGGGAATGAAGGTTCTTCTCATCGAGAGTCAGTCGTTCTCCACATCCAGAGTCCGAACACATAATTGATGAAGCCAAATTTTGCTATCATTAAATAAGTGTAATAAAAATGTTGTATTATAGACAAGTTCTGCAACCCAAAATCGAAGCTTCTCTACTTTCACATTCCTTAAACTGCATTAATTTATCTTAAAGAGTTTTTCTGAAGGCAGATATATAGTCTCTATCAGAGATCTGGATGTCTGCAATGGGGCCACTAAATGACCAAATCATGGAGGTCAGCAAAGTTATATAAGAGGTAATATAATTTTCCCCCAATTTTCCTTTTCTTTTCCATTTTCTTTGGAAGAGAGTGAGAGAATATGTTGCCTGAAACACAATGCAACAATTATTGAAATAGTTTTGACAATACAGTGTACAATGTTTTTATTTTTTTTGTTTTTTGGTCCTGCTGACTTACCATGGAGTTCAAATGATTAGCTACCAAGGATTAAACCATGCACCATGAGAAGTAAATAGTAAGGGAAATATAAAATACAGCCCTTATTGTCGTCACTGAAAAATGGTAGAAGCTGCTGTGTAAAGAGTCCAAGCCAGAAATGTTGAAATATAAGTAACCTTGGTAGGCATTTTCTTCCCTTAATCACTTCTGAAGACTATGGCTTCGTAAATTGGCCAGCAGTTCACCATGATAAAACCTGCAAGGAACATCTGCAAGAATACACCCTCCTTGTCGCCGCCGCTGATCATCTGTAAGAACCCGCGGAGGAATGAGAAAAAGTTAACTATTGCTGCCGTTGTTAGCGGCACAAACATGGGCGATGGCACTCCAAAATCAAAGATTTCCTGGTGATATCTTTTGCTTTGCTCATCATCAAGTACTTTGCTGGTCACGTCGAAACCAAATGCAGAAATACCCAAGGATTGTAGTAAGAACTCAAGGAGCCCAAAGAGGAAACACGAAGATATACCCTTATCATCCATATCCTCTGATCATTCCACCACTTTCTAAAGGTTCCTCCTTCTAATACAAAATCTAGGAAATCTTGTCCATAGGCTCCAAGGAATAGGAACGAGTATAAAAGAAACGATGGTTCCGAAACCTGCAAAGCATTTTTTTCATTCGTTCAGTTAATCGAACATTTTACAAACCATGTTCCTAAATTGTCCAAGTGGTTAGCTCGCTCAGGCGTATACCTTTGGGAATATACTGAATCCATTGAGGAGTGCAACTTGGGGAACGAATGCATAAACCACGGCGGGAATAGACCAAATGGGCCCAAAAGAATAATGGACATAAGCCAGGCCCATTAAGCCCATAGTTTTGAGTCCAAAGGTCAAGGGGGAAAATCTACAAAAGACCACCTGAAGAAGGCCGATGGCCCATCTTTTGTTCTGAGTAATTAGATCAAAGCTGGTCTATCAGGATTGCAAAATATGGACCTCCACCCCTCACAATGTAATCTATAGCCAGTGTAGTAGTCCTCTACCAACGAACCGTATCTAAAACCCATCTGCTCATTTACATTTTAAATCATCACATTTATGTTTTATAAATTCCCCACCATGAAAATTGTTAAACAGACAGATTCAAAAACAAGCTTTCATAAAAGAAAATTTGAGAAGAAATCAACTTACCTTTGAACCCCAGTTGGTTTGATTCTCATAACTGCAGCTTGCTACCTGGTGAGCCAATGACAACACGTATAGAGAATTGATCGTTTCATTCACAACGTGGTTTGGATGAAGTTGAGGGATTTCAGGTGAAATCAGAGTTGTTGGACTACCGAATAAAGATCGTCGGCAAAAGAAGGCTCCGGTTCCAACATAGTTAGGACCTGTTAACCCGTCTAAACCCAGGAAATTAATTAGAAACAGACGTTTAAACTCGGAAGCATAAATGTCATTCTTGCTCAATCCGCGAAAACGTTGAGGAAACTGAACGAATGCCAAGTCCGATCTGATTGCTGGATCTGATACGTAACATAGCACACGGAGAGGTGTTTGAGGATCATTTGAGTTCATGTCACAGTCCAATGTCAATATTATTGGTGCATTTGTCATTGTAGCCGATACGCGAAGCTTCAACAGTAGGATAAAATTAATCAAACACTTTTTTTATTTGTCACATTAATTAACATACAGATTTTATATTTAAATTATAAAAGAATAGAATTATTCATGGAGCATGTCAGGATATGGAGAAACATACTAGGACGTTGAGGGCACCGGCTTTAAAATGGTGGGGGGAAGTCTTGCTTTTCTCTCTAGAGACATAGATGAGGTTGGGCATGAAATGTCCTGTGATGTCTCTGTACTTGCTATTCTCCAGTAAAACCTGCTCACAATCAATTAAGTCAATGTAATATCGATTAAAGAAAATGTCTGGATATCATCTGGTTTTAATTTCTTGAGCCTGAACAGTAATTAGTAAAGTTTGAATGGAAATCAAACCTGAATGACAGTGGGATGATCTTGGCGAGCAAAGTTATCAGTCCAGTTATTGAAAACCTCGCGTTCTTGGTCCGTTGTAATGTACTCATCGCTAACTTTACCAGTCGCCACAACGTGCTCGACTCTGACTTTCATGCTTTCATACATCGTCTACCACATCATCAATAACAGAACGTGGTTAGCTTGATAATATTTGATGTTACTAACTTTACTCAGCGTTTCTTGTTCTGCGTGGGTGTAGACAACACCGAGGCAACCATACTGGCTGAGATTTGACAGTAAAATTTCTCATGTCCGCAAAATTGTCTATAACGGGTCTGAAACAATCTTTTGTGACGTGGAATAAGGAACAGCTTAAATGTTATGCTTGCAGATTTGGATGGACGCGAATGATTTAGAAAGTAACATGGTGCAAACGTGCACCAACCAATTTTCTTACTCACGAGATAGTGGGCTTCATGTCAAGTGATCATATCTGTTTTGTCAGTTTAAATCTCCTGTACTTTTGACATGATACAGTTACTTATCATCTTTTGGTCTTTGTCTTTTATAATAATTATTCATAGATGGGGTCCATTCTTGGATAGCAGATACGAGACGGCGGTTTCAGATTATCACTACTAGATTTTTTTCCATGAACTTCTTATCAATCTTCGACTTTTAATATGTAAAATAAATCATATTTATCACTTTTCTTTTGTCAGCACCTAAAATTATTAAATGAACTAAATTAGACTAAAAATATTAATTTACCTTAATCTTCTGAGACTCGGAACACCAGCCATGGTTTGAGGAGAAATATGCATCAGGACTTCTCTCCATAACATTCTTCTTCCTGCAAAAAGGCAGCCAGTGGCTTGCAAACTTCGCTGCTTCCATGAAAGCAAAAAGAGTAAGCGTCGACCCTCCGTCGTCCGATACATACACGGAAAGGTTCTCCGTTGGATAATCGTATGCCATCACTGACAAAGCCGTGTTCACAACATTTACAGGCGGTTCTTTGAATGGATCCGCGGTGCATATAAACACATCCAAAGCAGGAAAATCACTTGGTTTAATGAAGTTTTCGAGGTTTTCAGGGTACTCTTTACGATGAACAGGACGCATGCGAAAGCTCTGCGTGGTTGCCCACATGAAGGCTAGAACAATATCAGCGAGTAACAAAGAGAGTGATGCGGATAAAGAAAGTAGGGTTTTGCAGTGGACAAGTGTTTGAACATGGTGATAGATTAGCGCAAAGATGGCACTCATGTAAACTGCTGCAAACACACGGTTAAAGGTGGTACGGCGGAGGGACCTCGTGGTGTGAAGAGGGGGAGTCTGGGTGGCGGGAACGGCGGTGCAGCCACTTCTGCCTCCCATTTTTTTTGGCGTTGCTATGCTTATATTGCAAATGATATGAGAAATAAATAAAGCTTGCTTTATTTATAGGCCAGCGTGGTACGAGACACGTGCAAGTGAGCAATTTCTTACTGTACACTCCGTGTCATCTGGATATTCTCGTGAAACTAGAGTAGGATTGTATATCGTTGGCTGCAATCATTAAACGACTGTTAAACTTTATTGGAGATTCCAGTATTCTGGCAGGATGAATTACCAGGAATTCCAAATAAGTAATTTGAGTCACAGCTGTTACGGAATTGTCATTCTTGGGTTGTAGTTACCGATGTAACCAGCATTGATTGTATTGGCGATAGAAGACATATGATGTTAATCATCAATTTACAAGGACAAAAGAGGCAATAACTTCAGCTCGGCGATCTCAACTCAGCCAAACTCAACTTGAATTTTCCATTTTATCACTCTCATGATAGATTGAGGTGTAATAATTTCAGACGAAAAGAATTGTAATGTATATTGCAAAGGTGTAAATTTATAAACCAAATAATTAACCGCGATTTGAAATTTTTAATGGTCAAAGTTTCGTCTTGCTTCGGTAACTTGACCTTGACTGCTTCAAATTTATTACAATAACTTTCACATCTCTGTCAACATGAAAATGAAAATCATATCTCTTGTCCTGTCTTGCGAATTTCCTGGAATCAAAATTCTGATGGATATTAGCGAGATTTGAGTGCCTCTCAGCTCAGCTGCGTCTTGTAGTTGCAGTTGCTTGATGAGTCATCGCCCTTCTCGTGATCTATTGAATTTTGACTTCCGTGGACTGATTGTTCAGAAATTTAGTTCCCCATCACATGGCTGACTTGCCTGTATTGTAGTCTCATCCTCAACCTCAACCTCAAATCATGTTGTCTATTATATGTATATATTTATTCGTCCTCTCTTTGTCGTATATATTTTCCCGGAATCCCAGCATCATGTATCATAACACCCACGAAATCTCGCATCGCCAATGTCAGTCGGATACGTATAACAATCCATAACCAGCTGTAATATTTGGTCATTCTATGGTTTCCAAATAGAAACCAGCTGGGCTGATGGATCAGTTTCAGCGAAAGGCGCATTCTACACATTCGAATGCGTGCAGAATCGACAGTCTCTCTCTGTCTCTCTGACTTTGACAATTCATCCGATCCGGGAGTAATGTAATATGTGGACAGGCAGCTATCCAACTTTATTGTTAAATGAGTACGCAGTCTTTATGAGAATTGCACATATTTAGATATAAATTGATACTCAATCATGCAAAACATTCGCAAAGAACTTTCCATGCATTACTACAATAAACATGAAAATCATTTTTCATGCACGAAGGAGAAATGAAAACCCACCAACTCCCACCTTTGGTTTGTACTCTAATATTCTCATATATCCATAGTACTGGAATATATAAATTTTTATATAAACAAATATAGTAACAAAACATTATTACTATTACTATGTATTTAATAATGCTAAGCTCTCAGTGGCATAATCGCAAAAAATAAAATAAATTTTTTTTTAATTTTTTATTTTTAAAATTTTTAATAATATAATAAATAATTAAAATTATATTTTAATAAATTTATAAAATTAATTTTATATTTTATGATATAAATTAAAAATTTTTAATATATATAATATAAATTAATTATTATTAACTATATCACATCTCAACAACTACTATTTTAAGGTAAAAGGAATCTCTATCTTACCCTTTTAAGACAAAATTTTAAAATCCCAAGCAAAACGATTCTAAGATTTTGGTGATGTCTTGCGTTTGGTTGGCTGATTGTTATAAAACCCTTGCCAATCCATAAATAATTAAGAGTCTCAAACAAGCAAGAAACTTAAATCGAATCCGAAAGGAATTAGGTAATGCTAACGAATATTCCCAAGTAACGGCCGTTCAGATACAACTAACTGTCTGTCAATTGCAAAGGATTTACCAAACGCCAATGGGATACAAACTGACATAATTATTTACTTAAAAATCCTTAAACCTAATACAGCAACATTAAAGCACTTCAATTTTTGTGTTCCAAGAATAATTCACAGCCAAATGAAAGCAACATATAGATATATATATATATATATATAAATATATTTACAAAAGCACAAAGAAAGAAGACATAGACATTTTTAATTATGCACCCTAAACCCCATTTCCCACCCAACACAACATTCACATTGTGCTGATAATCCTAGTCTTCTTTTTATCTTAACTCCACACTAGTGGCATTACGACCTTTCAAGACCAGATAATTCTTTCTTTCAGTAGTTTAACCCTAAAAAACGAGCTATTGATTAGCAACATCTCTCTCACTCCACCTTTGCACAACATCCTCCGGGGTCTAAAAATAAACCAAAGCCTACTCCCCCACCAAAAACAACAACTGACGAGAAAAAATGAAAAAGGAAAAATAGACAAGTCCCTTGTTTCAGTTTTCAGCAGAGTCTGAACTAAGTAAAATCCCTTCGCCTTCTACGGAGGACACAGGAAGTTTGCTTCTAGGGCTCATCTTCTTCACGTCTTGGCTAGACCATATGAAAATTCTTCTCACCATGTTACAAAATTCACTGCATCATGGTGAAATTTGAAAGAAAAATAGAAAAGTTCAAAAGAATCCAAAAGGTTTGAATCGATCATGAAACCATCATAACTTGGTAATACACAGTAGCTGAGAATACTTACTGCCATGGATCATCGCCTACAAGCATCATATCCCCTTCATCATCAGTATAGACAATCTCCCATTTACTCCGAGTGCAAAGCTGTCCCTTAATGTCAAACATCTCCTCCAGCTCATCTATAAGCTGCTCGTACCCTACCAACATAGTAAGGTCCACTGCTCGACCAACAGCAACCCCTTGCATTTGAACCTTTTTCAACAGCAAAATAGAAAAGTTTGTTTTCAGAAACCCCTAAAGAGCACATAAAATCTCATATAAACAGATTTAATACTTAAAAGAATAAACATATACCTTGGTGCGACTTCTAGTAGATGTCAAACAACTTTGCTTGCTATGACTCTCTTTTAGCGATACCTGCAATTGATCTTGCTTCTTTTCTTTAAAAGCCTTTGACAGGTCAGATTTTTCATCTGAATCAACTGCTGACAGGGTGCTGACAATGTGCCCTTCTGTGTTGAAACTAGATACAGGTGCCTTGTCCACTGGGGTAGAGCTCATAAAATGATTTATGAGTTCAATACCAAATAATCGGCAACTGGCAGCTGTCTCAGTTTTCCTCTCCATTTCAACTTGCTCAAGCATTGGGTCATTGTTTGGCTTTGATAAACATGAGGTTGAATATCTAGAGATACCAGGCCATGCAGGAACATTCTTATTATCGTCCATGGCATCCTGAAATAATTGCTGAGAAAATTTGACATGGGGAGAAGCTAACCACTCCCCATCAGATTGAGTCCCTTGACATAGAGTTGCTACTGCTGCTAAAATCAGTCTGCTTGTGATGCCAAGCCACATGATTATCACTTCTTCTGCCTTCAGGAGGAACACTCAGTTGTGTTAGATCATGGGACTGCATTATTCTGGAATTCCAAGGAGCCGATACAGCTGAAGTCAAATCTGGAACCACACAGAAATAAATTTAGACATAATAATATCATGCAGTCAAAGAAAAAAAAATGAGTTAAAAGAAGTTTCTTCTCATACCAAGAGCAGGAACTTCGCTAGGTGGTCGAGGTCTTTTGTTTTTTACTGAAACTGGTTGAACCAGATTAGATGTTGCTGAAGCAACAAAGGGTTCTAATTCCCATGGTGAAACCCTATCAGGTCTTGTTATAGATGCAGGTTCATCCCATTGAATCTAGGAAAAAGAAACAAAAAAAAAGAATTTCTCAGTTGTTACCATAGGCAGGAAACAGAAATGCGCAGGTCTAAGAGGTTACTTTCAGTGATCGCCATTTCGAACCTTCCCAGTGCAGAGAGAAGTCTTCAACTCCAACAATTGTGCCCGAAAACCTAAGCACTCAAAATATGTAGAAAACATATTTATTAAAGAGTTCAAACAACAAGAAAGTTTGAAGAAACTTTGTATTGTAATTTACCACCTTCTCTCAGGAGAGTCCTCTCCTTCAAATCTCATCTTGTATCTCATGCCAACTGCAAATTTATTTTTAACAGCCTCTAAGTATTTGTTCAAACTGATGATGAACTGACTCGTCCTGATGATCAAACCAAAACATATCAGTAGGTATTTACATGTAAACAAGTTTTCCAGGTCAATTTAAAAGCAGTTAATAATACCTTGGCTTATAAAAGACTACAAACATGGTTTGGGTTGCAACAGCATGAGATGCAGTCGCAAGCACTCCTAGGTGCATGCTCTGACTTGAAATCACTGATGATGGCATGCTGCTCTGTTGATGAGCAAGACGCCTTACTCCAACACGTAACTCCCCATTCTCCCCCCTAAATAACCCATAGCGTATATAAGAATTGGAACATTCAAAATGGATTAAAAGGAGATGAGAACAAAGAACATAATATATACCTCAAGAATACAAAGGTATCCCCAGCAACCAATTTCTTTGAAGTAACAAATGTACTCCACCCTGTTGTAAGCAAGTGCCTCCTGGGCTGACCTGTTCATTTAGTAATACATAGATAAAGCCGGAGTGGGTTTTGAATATACATTAACTTGTCCAAACTCTTAAACTGAAAAAACAATCCTATACAATTTTTCAAAAACAGAAGTCAACCAATTACCATCATAAGCACTGACTCCAAGCATACAACTTATTACCTCTGAAAATATGCTTAAATCGCCACTCATACCCATGAAGATCTTTGGCAACCAATTCCTGAGTTGGGGTTGACTGACTCATGTCCTGAAGAAAATCCATGAATGGAAATCAACACGGCAGATATATTGAGATCAAAAAGAGAAAATTAAGCAACTAATTCGTTGAGAATGAAAAGGAGTTCCATTACCAGTGGAGGAAGGCATTCGGTAGCATGTTTCCGGAGAACAGAAAACCCACCATGGGTACTTGTATCAGAGGCTGTTAAAACCTTACTGAATGAATAAACTGTTCGCCTTGGAGATTCAGAAGGGCATGGATCAGCAATTGTAGGCTCACCTTGCTACAATTTTTTATTTTTAAATGTAAATTAAAATCAGTAACTGTGAACCACAAAAAGAGTACATATATGGAACTTTTTGCGTACGAAAATTAAGAAACTAGTAAAATTAGAAGGCAACTCGATTAGTTCTTGCAGTTGGTTCTGGCAACAAAGTAATCTGTGCATAAACCTCGTCTGTTTCTTGTTCAGCCTATAGATAGAAGACATCAAAGATCAGTTTCATTCAAATCAAATTACATGACAATTTAATTTGTTGGTCCATTTGGATAGAGAGAAAATACAACAGAAACCCGGATAAAGTAACTAATGAGTCTAACTTCATATTCGAAAAAAAAACATAATTACATAGTATCCAACGTAACATTTTTTATCCCCATTTTCTCAACAAACAAACAGAATAAACAAAATAGAAACCAAATTTAGGGGAAAAAAACAAATGAAGAACTTAGAAATACCAGTAGCCGAATGTGAATAACACGACATAGAATCTTTGATGGAAGTGGAAACATCGGACTCCTTTGATTCAGTTCCTGATTTGTCGATGCCTCCAACTACACCCAAAAATAGCAATCTTTCAATTTCTCGCCAAAATAAACCATACACATAAATAGAAAAATTGTACTAATCCTTTTCAATTTTCATTTTTCCCGAAACAAACAGAAACCGATCTAAAGTCAAAATTTTATAGTAAAAAAAAAGAAATAAAAATACACGTACTTGTTCCATATGACCTTGTGGAAAATAATAGACTCTCTCTCCTTGCTTGGGTACGTCCACTAGCGGACCTGCACACGCCTTCCACAGCTCTACGTACAGATCATCTGGGAGGACAGCAGAAAGATTTTACCTTATTTTCCCGGAAAAGGGAGAAAATCAAAATCAACGGTCAATTTCAATTTCTTTTCACCTGAGCTACTACAAGGCTGCGACAACGGCCCGACCCGATTCGGCATCATTGTAACAAGTAGAAATTCAACAAATAATATTTCTCTCTGACTTAGCTCGTTAAATACAGATAATCACCTTAGTAATTATGACTAATACTAATCAATAACATGCAGTTAATACAATTTAATCACAAACTCTCGGACTTCTTCGATTCCGAAACACCACTTCCCGCACACTCTCAATCTATAACGATCGCGAGATCCAGAAACTGTGACTGAAAACCACCAAACCGTTACAAAACCGCCCTCAGAGCTCGCAAAACCGCTTTCTCTTTCTGAAACTGATAGAGAATACACGAGAACGCCGTCACAGAGGGAATCCAGCAAAAACCGCTTTGCGCGCGTCTTATATTACGCGACTTAGTTGCTTTTGTCTGCTTTTTCACTGTATTGTTTTTTATCGGTTGTGTTCTGTTGTGTTGTGTTATAACGCTTAACCTAACTAACCGTAGTTGGGATTTAACCGGACGGAGCGGTTAAGTGAACGGTCGGGAGTTAACGGAAAGTTGGACCTGACGTTTGATAACGGCGAAGGGTCCATTTTGTTTTTGCGATTCTTTTTAAATGATTTCATAGTGGTTAGGTGTATTGGGATGCGTGTCGTTAAGGGTAACGGCTGCCTTTGGCTGAATTTTGAGCGTTACCGTTAGTTGCCGTCTCTTTCGTTGTCTGCTTCGTAGCAGGCAACAGGGTTCGCTCGAGTTAACCCGGCAGAATTTTAGGGTCTTTTTTAAATTTTTTTCGCGAGTTAATGAATTGTGTTTGACCTGAGTTGGAGTTGATTATTACGGAGTATGCCATTCATTCATACGGGGTCCACATGACAAGTGGGAATTGGGAAATGTGAGATCTTGAATTTTGACCTGTTTTTTAATACACGTCAGCAGAATCACCAACGGAGTGGAGCTCGCACGCGGATAGTCTTTGTTGCGCATGGTCCACGTGCCATGTTTGTCGCCTTTCTAAAAAAAATTACGATTAAATAAAAATTTTAAATAAAATTATCCTATTTATAAATAATATTATAAAATTATTTAATTAATAAAATTCTCTAAATTATTTATCTTCATTATTTAAAATTAATTTATCTTAGAGAATAATAAAAAAGAATTAAAAA
Source organism: Xylocarpus granatum (assembly GCA_019650275.1). NCBI lineage: Eukaryota > Viridiplantae > Streptophyta > Magnoliopsida > Sapindales > Meliaceae > Xylocarpus > Xylocarpus granatum. Next base: position 94,024 of record BNST01000156.1, on the reverse strand, counting down.
TTAATTTAATCAATTTCACTTTTAATTTTAAAATAATTACATATTTAAAATTTATACTTTACATCTTTATATCAATAAACTAAATTATAAGTCGAATAATATCCTAATCTTAAATGCCTTTCACATCACAGTCTTTTTCGGTCTTTCTTGATCACTTATTTAAATTAATGTAAGTATATATTTTAGAATAGTATATTATAGCATACATCTTTCATCGTACTCTTAATGATACATTGAAACTAAATTTATTGTCGCCAACTTTAATTTTTTTTTATAAATTTTAATATTATATTACGCTTCGTAATTAATTAAATAATTATTTAATAAATAATATTTTGGTAAAATTTTTTATTTTATAAAAATTGAAATATGTAAACTATTATTGAGTATACGTGTAAAAACTCAAAGTCAATTACGAAAAAATACTCTAATTAATAAATTACTCAATTAATTCAGAGTTTGTAGAGTCCACATCAGCATGATTCTTTTATACATTTCGACTCTTTGAGTGGTGCAGATGATCATCCTTAAGCTTGGGTGTTCCAAAACTTTATTAGCTTTTTCATTAGAGGACATGGACAAGAGTAAAGACAAACCAATGGCAGATTGTGTTTGTGTTTTGATTGCCTGTCCTGTGTATAATTGAGCGGCAAGGTTGATTTCTTAAACACGACTTAGCTTTATTGTATGATAATTAAAGATTGTTTTCTTTGGCGACCGTTGCTTCGTCTGAGGAGTTAGCATTGTTACTTGGCAAATAAATCTAGACACGGATGGATCAATTTTGGTGTATTTTGTCAACTGGGTTGTGTAAGAATCTTGATCGCAAATGGGATATTATTATTAAATTGTTTTAGGCGTGGTAGATGTGGTTCAGACGGCCGCTGATCTTGTAAATCTTGGTGACTTCAGGTCGTTTGGATTCGCTTCGCAGGTTGCCGTTGAAATAGTCCGCAGTATTGAAAATGAACATGCTGCTGATTCTCCCACCAGGTGCTCAACTAAGGGATGCTTCTTTCAGTGTCGTCACCATAGAATAAAGACAACAACAATTCTCTTAAATAATTGCACTCAAAATGTTCTTGTTTATGCGCGAGAGAGAGTTAAGGGTTTTGCATTGATTGGAGCAAGTATTAATATTGTATTCACACACCCATGTGGAGACCAATTTGGTTGGTGCTCCTTGGCTGTTCATAACCTGAGCGAATTGGAAAGAAGGATGAATATGACCCCACAAGTCGACAGTTCAGCCACTTCCCCTTTCTCTCTACCCACCTAGGATTGAGCGAGCATTGCTTGATACAGGGCAACCCTACAAAATTACAATAAAATATGGCAATCAATGTGTACTTTTATGTTCATTTGGCCACCTTTTAAGACATTAAAAATTAGCAACTTGGTGTCCCTGTGATGACAATCATGGGGCTTACATCAAATGTTTATTGCAAACTTTTTTAGTGGAGTATGCCCTTCAGTTGCTGAACTAATATCAGGGTAGGCTGAGTGGAATTTTGGTCCCCATTTGTACTACTGCCTTTGACTTTCTTTTGACCTTGTTTTGAGTTAATCCCGTCCGTTTGATCTCCTCCGTGTATTAAAGGAAAAGAGCACAAAATTCTTTGTGGAAATTACTATTTCATGGATGACCTTTTTTTGGGCCCTAAATTCCTCGTTTCCTTGTCTTCTCTTGGTAAAGTAGTGATTTTACATAGAATACATGTCCCATCGAGGAATATATTTTTTAAAAATTTATATATTTTGACATGTTAGTAAAATATTTTAAATATTATTTTAATTAGTATATAATTATATAATATTATTAAAATCACTACAAATGTTAATTACATCGGATAAACACTCGTATAAAGTTAAATAATTTATTATTAACAAATTTAACGATAATTTATTGCCTTAAAAGAACCAAAAAGTAGCCTTACTTGGGTGTCCCAAAATGTAATCATAATCAGCAAGTCGTGTAAACAATAAGATATTAATCAAACTGATCAATAAGCACTTATGAAGTCAAAACCCATGTTAGTAATCAGTGATTGGTCAATCAAAATCCTATGAGCAACAAAATTAGTGCTTCAATTTGGCCATTGTGATTCTTGATTCATAATGGATCATTAATCAATCTCCACAACCTTTTAAATGATTAATGGAGAAGATCGATCATTACAGACAGAGTTGCGGTTGTTGTCTTGCTCTAATTAAATTCGAAACTGTTGTTCGAATCTGGTACAAGCGCGGTAATTAAAGAATTAAGACTGACATAATTAGCCATTACTATGAAGTAATAATGGTGTCATAAACATGAACATAGGCACCTAAAATTTTTGGTAGAGAGTAATACGGTTTCTGTTCGAGGAGCCTACCCCGGAGGTTGTAGCGATTAATGTTAGCTAACCCACCAGCATTAACAAGACTAAACATAATTAGTTGTTGAACCGTCCTAATCACAAGATAACAACTCTAATCTCGAAGATAAATAACACAAGACGGGCCTGTTAAAATAAATTTGAGGTGAAGTTCCTATAATTAAACATAATAATAATAAGATTATGCTTGCTTTGCCGTAAGCTCATGATGCTTCGGCTAACAACTTAATCGAAAAAATAATTTTGTTTAAAGTTGGATTAACCTATTATTGTTATTTAATATATAAAAAATTAAAAAAATTTTGTTATGATATACAAAGATAAAAATTAATTATATTTACATAAATAATATAATAATTAATAAATCGAAAAAAATTGTCATTTTTAATTTTTTTTCATGTCCATGAATGAAATTTTGTACTTTCATTAATTGGATAATTCTACCACGTTATTTATACTAAAATAATAGAATTATCTTACAGTCAATATTATTAATATGATTAATTTATTTAATTAATAAAGTAAAATAAAAATATTTATTATAAAAAGTTAAAAAATTAATAAAAAATTTTATAATTTTTTTTATTATATTAATTAAATATTAAAAATTTTATTAATTTTTTTATTTATCTTATTTTATTAATTAAAAATTTAGAATGGATGATGTAAAATATTTGATTTGAACATACGATTAAGGATGTAACTTTTCTGTTTCTGTCATACAAGTCCTTCATCAATTACCCTAACCAAAATATTCTAATATTTTTGCATTTGAACCCCCATTCTTTATAATATTTCAGTCATTTGATCGAGATTTTGGTTCTATTTAATATAATACTACAAACTATATCCTTTTTGAAAAAGAAACAAAACAGGGACCGAAATGTTATTGTTCCACAGAGAAACCAATCAGCTCAACGTCAACATCAAGCTACCCATGTGATCTGTCACGGTCATTCTCAAGTTAAGTGGTAATTATAAGCATCAAAGCAAGTGGTTTTGATTAGTTTAATGACGGCATAAAGGCTTGATTAATCAGTTTAATCTGATGCCAGACACTAACCTACAAACAGAAGCTCGAGCAAACAGCCACAAATTTAATTAATTTATTTGTTTTTCTTTTACGGTGATTATTGATTCTTCTACGAAGCTACTTGTCCGGCAAGTTGAAAAGTTCGGCGCGTTTAAAAATAAAAAAAAACAAAGACCCCGTAATAATGCATCAAGGCATCATCTATCTGACTATTCTTTCTGGTTCTGCAACTTTTTGTTAATTGTGACACTTCATATGCAGCAACAGTGAAGCTGATGTTCAAAGTGGCATGACCATGGCGATAAAGTTATAAGAATGATTAATTGTCGAGTGGGCTAGGAATATCCCGACTTATCTAATTTATCTAAAAAACTGTTGGGAGTTGCTCGTTTTGTACCAAAAAAACTAGTGTATAAACAAGGATTATTTTTTCCGACCCAACTACATTAGGCTTGGGGTAGGTGCTGGTATAAGTAGGCAAGTGATGGATAAATATTAGTTATCGTGCTTTCAAATTTAAGTATGCAGTTGCATTACAAGCATAGATAAAGGATTTTTAAGTAAAACAAGAGCAAAAGGGAGAAAATTACACGAATGTGTTTATTCACTGAATTGACTTAGAATTTACTCCAACTCAAACATGGTGATGAGATTGACTGGAATTGTATGGTAGTTCTTCATCACTTGAGATGTTTCACGATTTCAGTCTATGTTCACACCTCAAATCAATGATATCTCAAAGCATATTAAGATGAAATAGAAAAATTCTCGGGCTTGAGGTTTTATTATTATTATTTATGGTGAGAAGGGAGCAAAAACCACCACAGAGTTGTGACCCCCAAAGCCAAATGAGTTTGAGATAGCTGCAGGAAAGAGCACAGAAAGGAACTGTTCTGTTAAAAGATATGCCATTACTTCAATTCTGGGAGACAACTAATGTACCAGAAGTTGGGAAAGGAATGTCGAGATTCTAACACATACCAACGTTAACATCATGCTTTTTCTTCACATTTGGAACCGTGTCAATCGTAACATCAGGCTCTAAGTTCTGCAAGAAAGTAACATATAGGCATAAAATGCACTAGGAAAAATATTGTTGTTTTGTTCGTGGTGGAGGCATGGGAATTGGAGAAATTATGGGCCGATAAATATTACATCTTGGTTGAGGGTGGGATGTAGCCAGCCAGTGGTGATTGCTTTTATGGTTGCTATAGATTCCAATCCACCAGCTGCTCCAAGCCCATGTCCAATCATTGACTGAAACATGAAACAAGCAAATGTAAGCTTGCCTTAATTTTCTAAGACCATGTGACAAAGTGATTAAAATCTTGATTGCTATCATCAAGAACTGATTTGATTAATGGGTTATTGTATATCTTGCCTTAGTTCCGTTCATCTTCATCTCGGACGTGTCCTTAAAGATCTTCTTGATTGCATTAACCTCAGCCAAATCCCCTGCTAGTGTTGAAGTGGCGTGCGCGTTCACATAGTTCACCTGTGTTTAGTGATAATATTAGCTACATTTGTATTAGAATAAAAACGACGGAAGAATGATTCAAATGACTTGCCTCTTCAGGTGAAACTCCCGCATCATGTAAACTCTTGGCAATGCAAGACGAAACTCCTAGACCATCTGATCTCGGATCTGTCATGTGATGAGCATCACAAGTTACGGCGCCTCCCAAATACTCCGCAATTATGTTAGCCCCTCTTTTCATTGCGTGTTCCAAGCTCTCCATGATCTGTTTTAAAAGAACACCAATGGTACCAGCAAAAATACAATTCCAGAACCAAGTAAACAAATAGGATTGAATTCGTGATTACCAGCACACCAGAGCCTTCTCCCATAACAAATCCATCTCGATCTTTGTCCCAAGGTCTTGATGCTTTCTTGGGGTCTTCATTTCTTTGGGACAAAGCACGACAGGCAATAAACCCACCCAGCCCGGTGGGCATAATTGCGGCCTCAGTCCCACCTGCCATCATGACATCTGCTTCGCCTCTTCTGATGTGATTTGCAGCAGCGTAAAAGCAATAATTAGCAGTTGCACAAGCTGTTGAAATAGAGTAATTCGGTCCCATTAAACCTGTGTCTATAGCCAACAATGCTGAACCCATGTTAGTGATTGAATAAGGTATGAAAAATGGAGTTATCTTCTTATATCCCTTCAGAACAAGTGCTTCCACTCCAGTTGAAAAAGCTGTTATGCCTCCCATGCCCGATCCCACTAAAACTCCAATTCTTGTTCTGTCCATCTGCACACGTGTAATATTGGCATTAAGGCTTAGTCTATAAACATACGTGATTGACACATCTTCCAAGCAAAATCAACGTGACTTACCGTTTCGAGAACTTGAGGGCAAAGGTTGGCATCATCAAGGGCTTTCCGGCCAGCAACTAAGCAGTATCTCCAGCAATCATCAAGACGCCGATCATTCTTCCCATCGATGTAGCCTTTGGAGGAAAAATCTCGAATCTGACCCCCAAACCGGACAGGGAAAGTTGAAGCATCAAATTTATCAATTAGGCTTATTCCACTCTCTCCCTCTAGAAGTTTGTTATAGAATATATCAACGTCATTCCCAAAAACTGATACAAGTCCCGTTCCTGTAATTACAATTCGTTTCTTTGGATCAGTTTCGCGCTTGGGAGCTGAAACTGTTGGAGAAGCCATGGCACTGATCTTTCTGCATCTTGGGGCTGAGAATGTGAAACTAAATTAGAGCCAAATTCCCTTGTAAGAAGTTAAAAGAATTCAAATTTCTCTGTTCATATACACGCCATCAATTGTCACTTTAGAAACTATTGAATTTCTGTGTATGGTACTAGCTCGAAGGAAAGTTGTCAAAATCAACATGAACATGAAAAGGACAGACCAAGGGAAAAATCATATAACTTAACAGAAGGTTAAATATAATGAAGTGAATGGGTAATAGACAGTAGTTGGGAAGTAAAAATGTAGCTGTAATTCGCACGAAATGACAGAAATCATCAAGAGCAACAAAGGCTAATACCTGAAATGGAAAGGAGCCCAGTGTGCTTAGTCCCAGCTAAAGCCAATTGCAAGTTCCCCACTGGTCTAAGCCCATTGTACCGAGCTAGAGAAGACCCATTGCGTTTTACTTCTCTGTTCCCAGAAAGCACTTGAGAAGCACAAGCTGTTCTAGCAATGCTTGCCATTTACCTTCTCCCTCCCTTGAGTTTCTGTACTTGCTCTCTTTCTATCAGGTTACAATGAGATGCATATAGAAAACAAAGAGAGAGTTTAACCAAAAAAAAAGAAACCTGAAAATGAACTTTGGGTTTTCAGTGAAACACAAGGACTTCACAATGAAAGCACTTTGTTCGTTCGTTCTGATTTTTGTTTCGATGTACCCGCCACCTTGTTTGTGTATTTAGGCAGACAACAAAAACTATGGCGATGAAAACACGACACAGAAGAAGAAGCACTTCCCTATTTTCTTCATTTTGTTTTAACCGCTTAACTACTCCGAACAACCCAAAATTTCGGTGGTTTATTGCTTTGTGTCTTGACATGGATGCGTGTCAGTCTGGCAGCAGTTCCAAACTACTTTTGCTGTGGTCTAACACATTTAAGCTCAAACTAAAATTAAAAGGTGGGAAAAAATCGGTCTATATTCATAAATGAATAAACTTCTTGATACAAGATTGATAACAAACGAGGAAATGACTTGTCCTTTCTTTCCTTTTTTCCGGCAATAATTTGAAAATTCAAATGAGAAATTCAAGTGCAAATCTCCCCATAACAGCACTCATGCAATTTGGGCTTGGGTAAACTACATGCTGGTTCTTCATACAGTCTGGCCTATCTATTCCTAGTCCATCTGACCACGCAATGCGCTCTGAAAAGTCTTCAATCAATTCATCTGTACCATACCGTACATGTATACATTAGAGCTAAGTTGAACAAAACCTAAACTAGGGTATATTATATTACACATACATCTCGAGAACCAAATATGAGGAGAGAAGGATCATTTAATTTTTCAAGTGCATGCATTTTCTAATTTAGCCTCTAATTAATATGCATATCTGCTACTTTGCACGGCAGAGTAGATAATTAAGCTGATAAACATGGTTAATTAATCTTCAAATACGAATTATAAGATCTTACATTTGATTTCTTAACACCTCGTGAATGAACTCAGACGTGTTGCTTATTACTTCGCAGTTTTTCCACAACGTGCTGACACAATTGTTGCTAAGTTGCAGCGTCGACCCGCATGATAGCTCCATAGCAGGTCCAGTTTCCAGCATCGATAATCAATTCCGGCAGCTCGATTTCAGTCCAAAAATCATCTGCATCGCCATCTGATGATGACTCTTTCCTCTGATTATTTTCATCTGCGGCTATCGCATCCGCCGCAGGCGTAGCAGCTGCTGCTACCGCCGCTGCTCGTATATCGTTTGCGGTGCATGTACGAGGTGTAGGCAATTTATTAATCTCATCAGGAAAATTAAGCAAAGCCCTGTTTCCTTTCAGACAATAACAGGCAACATCGTGAGCTCGAGCTGCCATCTCAGGAGTTTCGAAAGAACCTAACCAGATTCTCGTTTTCTTTCTAGGCTCTCGAATCTCGGAAACCCATTTCCCCCATTGCCTGCTCCTCACTCCTCGGAACTTAGGATGCCTGGCAGCTTTGTTTCTCTGGATCACACGCTCTGATCTTGTAGACATACTGCTGTAATCACAACAATCTTTTCTTTGCAACGCACTGCATTGTATGCAGTGTTTGTGACGTTTACTTCGCAAAGCTCTTATAAAGATTTCTTGGACACGCGAGTATGAAGTGTTAAATTATAAAAAAGAACATGGACTGAGAAGAATTCAACAGCCTACTGTGGAGTGTTAATGATTTGTTACCAAGAGAGGGATCCAAGTCGGTTGGACATTTATCTAAACCCCAACATATTTTCTTCCCATGTACCATAGATATCTATCCTATAAAGCTAGTTAGTGGTATTGATCGTGTGTCAGCTACAATTACTTCGCTGAGCAGTAGAGGACGTCCCTCATGTGCGAGTTTGCTTGATATATACGAATCCTCGCAATGACCTAGACAGTATGACCCTAAACTTTCCTCACAAATCACAACATACATTCAACCAGAAACGGAGAATAGTGAGAGCTTCATCATCGCACTATGAAACTAAATGACGTAGCCAGTTTAAGATCAAATTGCCCTCGTATATGGCAGGGTTAGATGCACATGCTGTTAGCATATACTTTGATTTCAGATTTGAAAAAGTTTCAGCTGGGATTGTCTCTTCAAGATCGTCCAATTATGCCACCCATTGTAAATTTTTAGCAAAGAGTACAGATGACGTAGTGCATGTGAGATGTATGATCTTAATTAGCAACGAAAGAAATACTAAGTAATACAGTGAAAGGGTACCCAAGCAGACTGAAACGATAAATGTTTTCTTTTGCAAGTAAGAATTACCATTTCCAGATTTGATGGTTCATGTACGTTGCATGCATTGAATTCTTGAATGCGTTCTTACAAGCCAGTAGCACAGACAAGAAGGTTTGAGAGAGAAGGGAAATAGTTGGTTACTGTATAGTCCGTAAATATTTATGAAATATGGAACCCACTCACCATCCATCGTTCTGAGATATAGGGCCCTCCCAGTATTGCTCACATGCATGACAACAATTACTTTGATTTCTTCTCTAGGTCATTCCTACTTCGTGTAGCTTACCCACCTCCCAATTTGCATACGGAGGACATCTTTGATGGAAATTATAATTATAGTTGGCCAAACATAGATCTTTTCCTATAAATGACTTTCTGCCTGCTCACAACTGAAGCCATCTTTTAATTAAGCACCAATACAGAAATAGCATATGTTGCGATTCCTTTCTACAGCATAAACCATCAATTAATCCTTGAGAAAGGAGAAGAGGAAGAGACTTGCAAAATGAGTCCGTGAAAATGATGAACCTCAATCGTTCGGTGAAATGTTCCATTGAATAATTACTGTTTAACAGTATCTTGGATTGAATCTCAAACGCACTTCTCTTTCTTCCTCGCAACTGTTCGAGTGATGCATACGAACACTAGTACTCCTGTCCATATTATTACTAATGGCACGTTTATGGAGGTTAGCATTCTTTCACTATCTGGTTAGTGTATCTTTTTAAAATGTGCTCGTTGTGTCATTGCCGTCCATGTCCTATGCCACGGCTATCACTTTCTACACTACTACAAAACAGCCTAGACATTTACCGACGACCGGTGGACTCGAAGTCTTTTGCTGACTAAAATTTTATGCCAGGACTGGGGGATAATTTTATTTTAGTCCCTATTCTTTTACAAAAATATTTTATGTAGCTAGTTTGAGACCATATTACAAATATGTTCAGATTTTCCTTTTATGTCACTTTAGTCCTTACAACTAAATTCCTTTAATTGCATTCTAATGGAAAAATGATAATTAAATGGCTTCACAAGACTCACTAAACGATGCATTTTGTTATAAGATAGAGAACATTAAGAATGCTTGTATTCTAATATCAAATTAGTTGAGTAAATGAAAGTTTCTCAAAACATAGGGACTAAACTGTAGATTCCCCTCTTATGACTTTTTTTGTCCCAACTCTTACTGGCCCATGTAAAAGCTTCATCACAACTTGGAATGTATCTGGCTCGAATCACAACTTACCAAATGAGATAACCCCACTCAAACAAGGCCTGTACTGAAGCCCACAGGGCTGCCCAGTGGGCTGCTTTTGTGTCGAATTTGCATTGGATTTGGGGCCACAACGTCGGCAACTCTTCATATTGCGCCGGGTGCCTACTTGCGACACCGATCTGTCGATTTGATCGACAGTTTACTATTTTCTATCCTGGGAATAGCCAATACTGCATCATTGCAACTTTTGCCAAAAGCAAAGGGAGAATGCGACAATATGGCATGAAATCACTTGTATAATTTGAACACCTTAGGATTCTTCTATCATTCTAATGCAACGTAACACTTAATTTGGGCCCATAACAAATTGACAATGATTTCATTCTTGAGCATAATTATAGCAACCAAATTCAGGATCAACCCACGTTTTGAAACTGTAGATAGATACACTTTTACAAGTGTAACTCCCAAAATTCACATGCCAACCTTGCAAAGTCAAGTCACAGACTCCACAGTGTAAGTTTTAACGTCGTGCTACGCGTCGATGGCACTTTCTCTCAATCCTTCCTTATGGCCTAAGAAAAATGAAATTCCTGTGTGAAACTGAAGTCTGAACTGAAAGTGGCGAAGTCTTCGAAGCTCCTGCATGACCTTCTAGAAAAGCACAAACGATCATAGTCAAGATACAAACCCTACGAACTCCACTCGTTGCTCCCTCTTCTTCCCCTGATGCCACGTCACCTCCGCAAACCGCGTCTCTGCCGTCATCTCTCTCGTATTCGCTCAACAAAAAATGTCCTTTTTTCAGAATTAATTAAATTAAATACAATACTTCAATCCTTTTGTGACTTTCTCCTTTGACAAATCCACACGCAATCTTAATAGTAGCGCCAGTGATTTCTAATCTGCTCACTTTCTTAGAAATTTCCCGTTTGCTTGCACTAATCTCTTCCTTTATTTAACTCTCTCCTCCTTAACAGGCTTCTTGTCTCTCACATCACAAAACCCTTTCGTAATATTTTTCTTAATACCGTTTTTCAGTTTCTTTACATACCCACATCGTGATATCTTGTGTTTTGATTGTGTTTGAAGTCTATTATTGTTTCAGATGGAGAACAATCAGCAATCATTTTGGCAATTCAGTGATCAACTGAGGCTGCAAGCTTCAAACTTGGCAAATCTATCGCTCAACGATTCGATTTGGAGCAACAATTATGTATCAAAGAGGTCGGATGAAAGGAGGAATTTCGATATCAGAGTTGGAGGCGAAGTGAATTCGTTTACTAATAGTTTGAAGCCGACGAAAGGGTCTGAGTTTAATGCGTTCAACGATGGATATAAGATGGGAATTAGTAATAACATCAACAATAGCAACGATGTTGGCTTAGGTCCAATCGGGCAAATTGTGGGCAGTGCCTCTCAAAAGAATGTTGGAATCAACGATGGATATAAGATGGGAATAAGTAACATCGTTAACAATAGCAAGGATATTGGCTTAGGTCCAATCGGGCAAATTGTGGGCAGTGGCTCTCGAAAGAATGTTGGAATCAATGGCGGATTCAACAAAGGGATATATTCAAAGCCGGGAAATTTTGGTATTAACAGTATCAATAATAGCAATTATATGAATGTTAATGTGAAGGGTATTAAAAATAAGGAAGAAAATGATCATCATCACCATGGAAGCAAAGGTGGAAAAAAGAACGCCAACAAGAAGAATAATAACAAAGATGGGGAGAATAATTATGACAATAAGGAGGCCAAGAGTGATAAGAGGTTTAAGACTCTGCCACCATCGGAAGCTTTGCCAAGGAATGAAACTATTGGTGGCTACATCTTTGTCTGCAACAACGACACCATGGCTGAGAATCTCAAAAGAGAGCTCTTTGGTATGTTGTTCTATTTCCTGTTTTGTTTTCTCTTCTGTACTTCCTCTTTCCCACCTTCCCCTCTTCTCCCTTTTCTTAGATAATTTTCTGATTGACCACGGAACGAGAATAAGATCAGGAGATCTCTGAAATTATTATAGGCATAGTGATCTGTTGAAAGTAGATCAGAATATTAGGACCCTCGTTCCTATTCTATAATTTTTTTCAATATTGCATATTAAAATATTGTGCTTCATTTAATTGAATTTCTATTATTTTCATTTTTTGAGACGATTCATTTTTAATATTTGCTTTTAATTCTTCCAGGTTTGCCTCCACGTTACCGAGATTCAGTGCGGGCTATAACCCCGGGATTGCCCCTTTTCCTCTACAACTACTCAACCCACCAGCTCCATGGAATTTTTGAGGTTTGTATTTTCTCTTCCCTTTCAGTTCATATTCTAATATTGTAATGTTCTGCTTATTTTAACTAATATTCTGATGATATTTCTGTTCAGGCTGCTGGTTTTGGAGGAACAAATATTGATCCAACAGCTTGGGAAGACAAGAAATGCCCTGGGGAATCGCGATTCCCAGCTCAGGTAATTATAATCTCTGTTTCAGAAGCATATTAGATGTTTTCTGTTGACTAGTGATAGAAAGATATTCTATGTATTTCACTGTTAACATTTTTTTTTGCTATCAGGTCCGAGTTGTTACAAGGAAAATTTGCGAGCCGCTGGAAGAAGACTCCTTCAGGCCAATACTCCACCACTATGATGGTCCCAAGTTCCGCCTGGAACTAAATATCCCAGAGGTAATTTCATATTTGTGATTCACAAATTTTTACAGAAGCTTTAATCCAATTGACACAATTTGTTTCACTATCATTATATGCTTGTTCTGATGTATGTTCTTGAATTTTACAGGCACTTTCTCTCTTGGACATATTTGATGAGCAAAACCCTTGAGCAATCCACACAAAAGCTTAAGGCTCACAGATACAAGTACCATTTAGTGAAATTTTATGAAACTTTAGCGAAAGAAATATACAATAGTTTGGCCTCACTATATTGAGAATTTATGGAGAGAGAGAGAGAGAGAGTGTTGGGAAACTGTTGGAGCTGAATTATGCAGTCTTCTTGATGTAAACATTTTGTGAGGAGGCTTTTGTTTTTGTTCCAGTTTGTTCTTCTGTTTGCTTATACATAAATAAAACTACAAATAGTATAAAGATAAAAGTTTCGTAATGTATCCAAGTTTTTGTTATTATGCAATTGAATCTGCATAAGTATATGAATGCAACGCAAGCTTTTATCCATGTATCAATGGTTTCTGACATACAGATCTTTACATATTCCTTGAAAGTATGCTATTGAGTTATTACCCTTGTTTCACCGTGTCATAAACCTTATTTGCTATTATTTCTTTCACGGTCTGTTCTTGTGCAATCTGAGAGGAAACTAACTGTTTTTTATAAAAAAAATTGTATATTAATTCATTAGATTTCAATGTCAATCAGAGTTATGGCAGTACCAAACATAGGGTTAATGGGTGAGGAAGAAGCTGGGGGTTGGTGAGAATTTAATGGTAATATGAGAGAGCTTCGGTGGGGTGGTTGGGTTAGGCTTTTAGCCATTGAACTTGAAATCCACGAAAAACCAAAGTGGGTGTCGTGCCGTCATCGTCTCAAAAAGTCTTTTACCGAACCCCTGCAAATTTACAGAATTACACAGGCATACGTAGCTCTTGGGCTGCTTTAAAGGCCAGCGATCCATTGCACCAAGTCCATTATCTTTTGCTCTTATTTGGTGTTATTGACTGCCTCAAGTCATTCTCAGTCACAAGCCGAAACAGATTTGAATTGTTCGAAGTGTAGTTGTTTAAAAATCGGAATCCAATGAAACAGTCTTGCGTACCATGGTTACACCATTTCCAATGATTATAGGGTTAGAAATTGGAAAGTTGGAAGATTTCTTCCCATGTAGCCTGGACTAATCGACCCACGGAAGTTTCTGTTTACCTTGTGACATTCTCCCTAACAACCTGTTTGAGTGAAGAAAAACAAAAGCAAAACACAGCATGTGATACCATGTTGCGCTTGCTTGTTCAAAGAATGACACTGACATTTTACCATGCATATGGTTTTCGGTCGATCCTGTTTGCTCTCCTGAAATATTTTGCAATCCAGGAAACTATGGAATTCAGTATTTATGTAAATATAAAATTGTAAAGATATATTGAAACTGATGTCGCTGGACCAAACAATCAATCTCCTAATAAAATTCCTGAAACAGAACAACATCAGTAATATCCATTAATGCACACATACGACGATATATAGGACAAGTCATAATTCATGGACCCATATGTATTTGTTTTTTGCTTCCCCACTTGTTCTGCCACGGAAATGGAATGTAGGATAAACTAAATTAGCAGCGGGAAGATGAAGGTAGAACTATTAGGTGGGGCAAAATTCTGAATTCTGAACTCTCTATTGTAATGTAGTGCACCATATTAATGTCACTATTCGTAAAATTAAGTTACATTAACTTAAGCATCGAGGGGTCCATAGCTCAGTGGTAGAGCATTTGACTGCAGATCAAGAGGTCACCGGTTCGAACCCGGTTGGGCCCTTGGTACAAATATTTTTTATGTGTGGGTCGGGCCTGTTAGTGTTAAATATAAACCCAAATGCCACCCGAATTCAGAGATTGTGATGGGTGCAATTAAAATTTTAACGGGGTTCTTTTAGCATCATACTGTTAACTAATCCAACATTCACACATCATGGACCTTTGGGCCCATTTGTTTGGGGCTAAATGTACAAATAGAACATTTTAATTAACTAAATTGTAATTTTGATGAAGTTACATATTCACAATTGGGATCGATACAAAGACAAAATAATAAAAGGTAAATGACAAAAGTACCACTGAGAACAACCAGGACAATGAGCCAACCCATTTTCGTTACACCTACCAAACCTCTGCTTTTCCCCGTGCACCAACACCTTGCAACTTCCTCCACATTCCAAACACGGCACAAACCTAGCACCCCCACATCCTTCGCACGCTTGCCTGCCCGATCCCCATTTCCACACGTTCCCAACGCAGTATTCTCCCCAGTTTACCCGACTCGTTCAACTCAGTCAATGCTTCAGCTCCTCCCATATGCCTTCCCTTCACAAAAACTCTGGGTACGCTCACTCCTTCTTCGCCCAGCAATTCCTTCAACTCGTTCGAGAATTCTCCATGTAGAGTCGTCTCACTCGTCCGTTATCACGTTGTTTATCTCGAAGATGCTGCGAACGCGGCTGCAGTCCTCGAACGTGCGGCGTACTCCTCTCAACGACGTCGTGTACACTACGACTGCGTCGGCGCTGCCTGGCGGACACTTTTCTGGTAAATCACTCAGCGGGTCTCACTTCAGCTTATCGTAATTGGCTTGCCTGCCCTCTTTTTCTCTCTCCATTCTTTCTCTGACGATGAATATATTCTCCTTCACAGACTTAAACCCGTCACCTCCTGGTCTCGTCACCGCCTCGTTTGGTGACTCCCTTTTGTTCAACTCCATGTTGTTGAACTCCCTTTTTTTAATCGTATCAGTCTGCATGGATTCGGTTTTTCTCAAATCCTTTGCGGATTTTGCAGATAGCTTCTGGTCTAGCTCTTCAAGCGTATGGAAGGACATGCTCTTACTTGGTGCGTTTTGCTTTAGCATGGGTGTACTATCCGGAGCCGGTTTCGGCGGTGTCACAGCAGCTATACTTCCGCTATTATGAATAGTTGGCTTCAAGTCTTCATGTGCTTTGCTAACTTCGTGGCAGGAGTGAGGAGTATCATTCTCGAATTTGTTGAGCTTCTCCGGAATGGGAGCCGGCACATGCAGGGGCATTTCTTGTTGTTCTTGAGGAGTAATGTCTGCAGTCAGCCATGGCTCTTGTATGGCGTTGATATCGAAGACAGCAAAACTGGCCGGAGCTGGACGGTAAATATCGACGGTGGCCTCAATTCGTTTAGAAGACACACAGCCCATTTCGCCTCCCTTGATATTTTTAAAAGCTATCAAGTTCGGGCTTTAAGCTGCGAGTGGAAGGAGGGGGAGGGTTTTATTTCTCGTAACGTCCCTCGCAGTGTGCAGGTGTAGGCACGGAGAGCCAGGGATTATTGTATCTAGTTCTACAATTAGTGGAGGTTAATCTAAGCCTTGGGATGATGTGTGGTATGCAATACAGCCAGGTGGGATTGGATTGTTTTGTTTTGTATTGTATTGTATATCTCAGAACGGTATATATTTTTAAAATTTTAATTTAGGTGCATGAATCGGTACAATTTTATGGTTCGCAATGTCTAAAATTAGATTATTTTTACACGGATCAAACTCTGGTTCGGCCCTAAACCCTCAGTCCATACTTTCAGCTATTGGATAGGCTTGGCCCATTTAGGCCCAGTAGAGCCGAACTTACATTGTAATTTCGTTAGCAATTGGTGGAGGCGGGATTTCCAGCAAAGTCTCTCGCAAACTCGAGCACGTTGTAAGTCGCCATCGTTGCATTGCATATTTCAAAGCCTTAATCAGCTGCCAACGGCAACAACAGTTGTATAACATGTATAGGTTTTGTCCTTGGTTTGCCTCAGCAAATTCCGAATGAAAACGAGCCAATTTTTGGTCCTGGATTTTAGGCATAGATGCCTATAGGTTAACGAGGGAATCCTGCACACAGTTTAAATGCATACCCCACTACTCCCTGAAATTTGAATGGCTCTGCTTCTATTGTCTTTTCCTTAATCGACCAAGCCACCATCTATTCTGTACTGTTGCCTTGGATCATTATCAGGTTTTACTAAAATAATCCTACCAACGGTCTTGTATCACATGGCGCCGATTAAATTTTTGAACACATACACGCACTGAATATGTCATTTCTGACACACCGCAATTGCCTCTCCACTAATTTTTGCCGAGATTCCATTGTTTAAATACAGCTGAAAGGACATCTTGTGACATATAGCTCAAAAGATTGCATCGAAGGTGGAAGAATTTGCAATGGGTAATTGTTCTTTCAAAGGGTTTGCTGATGGTTGCCCCAATTTCGTCCGGGTTTTAACGGATTCAGGGAGTATACTGGAATTTAAGAGCCCCAAATTAGCTCGAGAAGTGCTGGAAAATTATCCTGGCTATGGGCTTTTTCTGCCGGGCCATGTTTCGATACCACTAGCTGACCATGAAAGCCTCAGCGGCGGCCAGTTTTACTATCTTCTTCAACATAAGAAAGAGCATATGCGTTGTGACAACATGGTCGGAAAGCAAGCACAACGTATGAAGGTCGCGGAGAAACTGAACGTAGGGTTGATGGAACGGGTTGAGCCGCCGAAGATGTCATCAACAGATTTTGTTGAGAATTTGGCAACTGGGGCAGCTCTAGAAGTCCTGCCATCGCAAGGAAATGGAGTTTGGAAAGTGAAGTTGGTGATCAACACCAAGCAATTGGAGGAGATTCTGTCGGAACAAGATAATACGGAGGCGTTGATTGAGAAAATGAGAATGGCAGCAACTTCAACTAGCCTCGCACCGAGGACCAAGAGCTCCTGGGTTGTAGGATGGAAACTGGTATTTCCGAATGTTTTCAAGGTGCCAATTACTGATCGTGGGAAATAAATCCTAGTTCGTTACCAGTTAAATGTAATGGTAGTTAGGGCAACATCTTGTTCTGAGTTTTATGTTATAGGATACTTTTTGGTGTCCATGCATCATCGTGTACATATATTGAAGGAAAATGTAGATCATCACGGTTGACCAAATGTGTTTAGCAACACATATTGACAAAGCATTACACAAATCTTAATACATAATTGCATTGATCCGATAATTCATATCATTAACATGCTGCCACTCAACCATGAGTGATAAAAATCATCTCCTGTGTCAAAAAGAACCATATGGTGCCCCAAAAACTGCCATATTCCTTAGTTTACAGAGATA
The DNA here is from genome assembly GCA_019650275.1 of Xylocarpus granatum. NCBI lineage: Eukaryota > Viridiplantae > Streptophyta > Magnoliopsida > Sapindales > Meliaceae > Xylocarpus > Xylocarpus granatum. The sequence continues at coordinate 76,102 of BNST01000156.1, read as the reverse complement.
ATCTCTCACATCGTCCGTGACTGCATCTTCTTGATAGCTTTCTCTATCGCAGGTACGTTCTTTTTGAGTGCTGCCCATTGTTCCTCGGTCAAGGCTATCCCTGAGGATAATACAATTGAATTTCAAAAGTCAAAAGATCACTACAATATAATATTGACATCGATACTCATTTTTCCAGCATTCACTATGGAGACCAGAAATAACCCAGATGATCAAATGAACAAATAATACCACACAGAATATAGATTGCAGTCTAACTCATAAACATGAAAGAAGAAAATGTCCATTCGTTTAGCAGTGCACTAGGAGTGGGCATGATATATAAAACTTTCATTTAGAAAATGCATATGCCTTAAGAAAGACAGTTAACAATTGAAACTATAAGTTCCATAGCATCTTTGAACAATGTAACGAATCTTGAAATCAATAGAATAGTAAAAAACTTAACTCAAGCTACCTTGATAAAAATACATGCCAATGAGGACTTTTGTTACACTAGAGGACAGGCAACGAATATGGAATATTGCAAACAATTGGAATTGTAGCCACTGAAATATTTCAAAGGTCATTATTTTCTATCTTCTCATGTCTCGGATCAGCCAAGAAGAGCACAAGGGGAAAGCAAACAAAGTACAAGGAAAGTTCTGGAGAAGAAACAGTACCAATTTCAGCATATTAAATTTAAAACATTGTGATAGGAGAAAAATTGAGGTACGGTTCTGCCATTTAGCTCATAGGAATAATAGTGCAACAGAAACTACTGTAAGCTACATTTACAAAGTTGAACTGACTTGAATGATCCTCCTCCTTTCTTGTATAATATTACTGTTAGGACATAAATATCACAAAAGATCCCACAAACAAATCTTAGAAATCTATCAAGCTGCAGGAAGTCAGATTTCAAACAACACCCAAGCCAAGTATATGAAGTGCTGATTGGACGCTATTGTACAAATAAGCAGTAAACCAGAGGAAGTGCAGCTTATATGGCCATTTAAGTTTTTGAACAATTGCAGTTTATCAAGCAACAGATTTGAAACCATACTCAAGTCTCCAACAACTAGAGCAACCGTTTAGTCATAATAATCCACAAGAGATCAAACCAGGAGTTTTGCTCTTGTGCAATGAGCATGTACCATGTTACCTTCAATGTGCTACTCACTTTCATAGATTTGAAAATAAATGGACCAAGACTCCATAAAAGATCACACTTTTCCACTCAACTTCTTCTAATCATGTAAAAGCTCAAAGAGGGTTAACAATCAGCAACCAATTTACACCTAAACTCTAGTCCAGCAAATCCACATCAACGAACTCTACTATCATCCACAATTTGCTAGTCGTCAGTTGCATCAATAAAGAAGGAAAGAAACAGAAATATAATTCATACAAAATAGTCCGCTACTTCCTCCACCTTTATAACCACAAACAAAATACCCAACAAATTGTAGGGCCACCAAATTTTTTCCCTCCTACAAGGTGTCTGTAAGCACCAACATACTCTTCACTTTCCTGGGGTTAATTTAGATTGTATTTCCGTTTCAACCATAACAAAGTCATCAAAATATGTTTTGCATCTACAAATTAACCACTAATAAAAAACATGCATATAATATACAATGACAACACACCCTTAGCAGAAGGAAGTTCTTTGCCATCCTTCCTGTAATATTCCCTTATCGAAACCAAAGTCCTGCCCCTAAAATCTTGAATTGTCACCCTCCTCTTATCCGACAGCTACATCAAAAATACATATATTTACATCAAAAAAACAAATTAAACCAAACCCAAAAAAAAATGCCACTTTATTTCAAGAAAAAGAGAAAAAAACACCAACCTTGCAAATAATGGGATTACCCTCATCGTCATACTCCACATTATCACTCTTAGCTTCCTCTTCCTCTTCCTCGTCTTGCTCTTCTCTGGACTTTTGTTCTTGTTCTTCGAGGAAGGTATTGACCACATGTCTAACAAAGGCCTTGTATTCTGATTGGGAGAGGTCAAGTCCCATCTTCTCCGATGCCTGTTTACGAATTTGAAACTCCGTCGTTTGACTCATATCTGATTTTTCCAGGATTCCTCGCACCATCTCTTCGATTTTAGCACTGGTTTCTGCTTTCATTTTCGTTTTGGTGTCTTTTGGTCGTCCGTCGGAAATGAAATTTGGGTCGGAGAGTGAAATGCGAATGGTGTGGGGAAGGGGTTACGCGCTGCGGAAGGCTGTACTGTAAAATGTCGACGTGTCCTAAAACCATTGGACCAAAAGTTTTCTAATAGTACATGAATACTGCGGAATGGAATACTAGTAATATTACCTTTCACAGTTATTCTCTCGTCGGTTCCTTTTCTTTTCTCTGCCTTCTCATGGGCGCAAATCTTAAAGTGACATGACTCGGCGAGACTCAGTCTCCACTTCATTGCATGCTTACCGTGTTAATGCAATCAGTTACTTGAAACTCTTTATTGCATCATCAGTCTGAGCATGGAAGCTGAAGTTTCTAATACGATTGATTTCTGCAACTTTTTCATTCACTTTAGAACATTGTTTGTTTACTGCTAGACAACTGAAGATAATGGATGGAAGCAAAAATAGGATGCCCAACACAGTATTAGAAGTTCCCACTTAACAAACATCCACAGTTTGGTCATCCAGAATTGTACCCCAAATCTTAAGAACAACAACAGTGCATGCATCAATGTATTCATTTTCTCAAGGAAAATGGAAGTTATGGAAGGAATCATATAACATATCCACGATCACAAAGATCAAACTCCAACAAAGCTGTAAGTAGTTGCTTCTCTTCCCTCTCAAGATTGAAGATTTACTTTTTAAATTTTCTTCCACCTTGCTTCTTGCTGCAACAGGTTTTTTCATCAAACATCAATATAAGCCTCTTCTCAGCACCCAACAACCATACAAGTCTAATCTTTCTAATAACGAACCGGCCGTGGGAATAGTTATTTGGAATTAAGAAATAAATTACCTTGGATTATCATCACCACTATTAATCACAGGAGTTCTTCGTCCCCCCTTCCGAAGGCAACTTCATCCGTGCTCTGGCCACGTCTTTTATACCCACCACTAGACGCCACAAATCCAGGACTTTATTGGCCACCAATCAAACCCCGGGACTGTTGCAATCCCGCCTTGAATCCTGCCATCACCAATGCATCCCCTCTCCAATTCTTCTCTACCGCAGGCTTTACAACCTCTGTTAAAAAGTTTGTTTACAGCACCGGAAATTTAAATCTAGTTCTTATTCATATTTTCTTGCATGAATTGATAATCTCAGAGATGTAATGATTCTCTATTCATACACATCAAGTCCAAAAGACACATCGAAGGCTTGTCAGTTTTCATTTAAATGCATTTGTTTGCATGAATCTACATTGTGTATCGTGAGTTATCAGATGCATAGGATTATCATACTAGAAAGAAGTTTCGTAATGTTCTAAAAAACTTGTTCAGAAATGATGTGCAAGAATCAAATAACAACAAAAGAGAATCTAACAGTCTCTAAAATTCAATGGCTTTAATGTTTTTGAAGTAATCCATCCAGACCCTTGATTAGTCCACTACAGACAAACTTGCAGTTTCAGACCACCAAAAGTAATGTCTTTAGTTGAAATAAGAACCTTCAATTCATCATTAGCCAGATCTTTTTGGCCATTCAACTTCCATAACTCACAAATTCTCCAATCCACTCGGTTAATTTCGTCTTGATTTCTCAGAGTATTACCAAATCCATCAAAATGATGATATAGACAGAGGTAACATAGCGGACCAACCAAGATGTTATGTGAAAATTGGAAATTTGAACTATTGTTCTCCATGTAGACAGAGGTATTCAACTACCAAGATGCAACTGCATTTTAGAAGAATGGAAATTTCTTACATGAAATCGAACTTAGAGAAGGGCTGCCACCACCCTCCCTCCGTTTTCTTTCGAGTTTACAAGCTAGGAAATGGATAACAGCCACCACTTACATCTATTTTATGTTCTTGGCTTCAGACGCAAGGTCGGGAGGCCACAAGAGCGAGAGAGATGTCAGTTGCAAGATCAGAAATCAGACAGTTGGAATATTGATTAGATAATATAGAAGACAAGTCGTTCCCCAATACTGTATAATAGATGACAAGTCGTCTGTCTTTTATGGAAATTTTGATTAAAAAAGGTTCCACCGAGATTTGAACTCGGGTTACTGGATTCAGAGTCCAATGTCCTGACCACTAGACCATGGAACCAATTGTTGATAACCCCATTATAGTATATAGATTCATTGTTTTGTACAAGGACACCATCCATCGTCTCCGTTAGTTTCAAATTGCCATTGGGCTAGCCATGGCAAGACAAACGGATAAAATTTGCAGCAACATAATAGAGGAATTCCAGCCATAGTTAATAGCTGCTGATGATACAACGTTAGTTACTTATCAATCCTTCTGACAGAAAAATCTGACTTACAAACAAAATATTGATAATAAATATTTCATGCTTATGCATACAGCAAGCACAACTTTCTGCCATCCATTTTCTGTCTGATTCAGCTACTGTTTTCAGCTAGTTTCACTCGACCTGCTTTCAAAAACCAGCAACGAGCAAAATATCTGTTTTCTTTGCTATTCAATTACTGTAAATCCGTTTAATTCAATGGTGACTGTATTTTGAATCACTAGACATGTGCTTACCCTGCAGAAAACTAAGAAATTAAAGAACAAATTTAACAACTATAGACCAAAGGGAGGAAGAAAAAAAAAGAAAAAGAAAAATTGGAATAAAATAGGACCTCTTTACCACAAAACAACCAAAAATGAGGCAGGAAAAGCTCAAAAGGACCTTCCAATGACATCATGAAAGAAATTTCAAGCAATTTGCTCATGCTAGCAAAAATCACTAATGCTATATCTAGTATATGAAAGTTATTATGGCTATCATCTTTTTTCTTTCTTCTCTACCCATGCATAACTTGTTGGTCCACCTCTCCATCAACAAGCATCACAGAACTGTGATGATGAACCATGCACCATCGTCCATCATGGAACTCAAAGACATTAGTCATGTTAAATGGTCCGGTGTCAAGGTCAATGTAGGTTTTCATGGTAACCCAAGCCATTTCTGTCAAAACACGAGCCCGTACATCCTGAACCTGAAAGTCGATCCCTTGTTCCCAATTAAATGCAAGCTGCCAACTTTGAATTACAGAATTATACCTATAAACAACAAAATAAAAAAAGAACATGATTCTCCTCCTGTTTAATAGTGAAATATACAAACAGTAGACTCAATTCAGAGGCAGCAGATTGTAATTACAAACTCCAAGGTATCAAAAATAAAAACTTTCATACAAAGTTTTTTATGAACTTAACAAAAAGTTCATATAAGGTCCTTCATACAAAAATTTATCTCCAATGAAACACATTCTACCATGCAATGAACATGACTAATACACCATTATAGGTGAGATCCAACAATGCAACAGAGCCTACTCATTAAAAGCACAACCTCAGTAGTAGTGACAATCCGGCTATACGCACTCAGACTACAACTGCAACCTACAAATACATCTTCAAAATCTCTCTTTACTTCCAGAAGGTTGAGAATCCCCACTATTTTCCTCTTGCATTCCACATTCAATACTCATCAATATCTAATTATACAGGTACCAAGTGACCAAATCCTAACCTGGTTATCGTACATCTATTACATGTATAGAAATTTACAAGTATATCCAGCCGTCTTAAGTATACAGTTTTCCCATTCATGCAACAGGTGTTAATCATGCTTATAAATGTTTGCATCCTACTTTCTTTTTTTTTCCCTTTTTCCCTTAATGGTAAGAACATGCATACAAATCCTAATATTACTACTATACATATGAATATATAATAATAGTCTCACCATTATCCGATGTGTCCTAACATCACACGAATATGCCACAAAAATTAAGAATGTATGAGGAGGAGCTTGGAAATAAGCTAACTTGCAAAAGAAAGATATTTCTAAAGCCATCAACAAAGCAGAAAAAGTACTGGCAGTAAGACTTAACATGTTGAACTTGAAACATCTTTTCTAAAACTAAAAAGTGGCATCATACCCCGAAAAGACTTCTCCTGATGCACGAATACACTTCACATAATCTGCATTAAGCCAAAAACGGCCCATTGCTGGAAGCGACCTTTCTTTGATGATGTTAAAGAATTCAGCATTGACATTCACAACAGCTCTGGTAGCTGCGTAATAAGCTTTCCACCCATTGACCGGCATCACACTATCTTGCTCCAACGTAAAATCCTAACAAAAAAAAGATAAAACCAAAAAAAATTATGCATACTCATAAATGATAAAGAAAACCATAGAAAATTGATTAGTGACTGGGACATAGGGACCACAAATCTGAGAGTACAAATGAAACAAGTTCAAGAATCTATCTTGAATCTCTTTTCCAAATGAACAGGGGAATAAAAAAAATGGAGAACATTTGGATAAAATTTCCATCATGGCCATTAACATTATTAACATGACACCAACCTAACAAACTCTAAAAATGCCAAACAACCTAAAATGGAAAAGAACCAACCAACGATAACACAACCATATCTTCATTAACTCAAACAAAATACAAAACTTTGTGGGCGCAAGAAGCCAAAGTTCATATGTTTTAAACTTCTAATTAACCAGTAAAATGCAATATTTGAAGCAAATAAAATAGGCTATCAGATAGCATTAAATCTTAATCTTTTTCCCCTTCTTCTATCTTTTTAGTGAAGAAAATAAAACTAATCCTATTCCATCGAAATAAAAAGGAGACCATTTTGTTTTTGCTTTATTTGTTTATTATTTTGTGAAACTGAAACTAATTCTAATGAAGATAAATGTATTCAAAAATACAAAAAGAAAATCAAAACATGGCAACCTAAATTGAATTCAATAAATTGTACCATTACATTACCTTATGATAAAGAGCTTTCCAGGCGTTATCATCATTGGCAGCTTTTCTCATCAGTGAATTGGTCATCGAAAGCCGGCACAAACTTGGATAATCCAAATAACTGAGGGCGTGCGTCGTAATCTCCGGTACTAGTTGCTCCATCATCGACGCGCCACTCACACGCTCCACAACCACAGGCGTCGTCCCATTTCTTTCCAACTCCAACATCACCCTCCCCGAACTTTCCGCCGCAGAATTCGGAATCCTTGGACTTTCTACAATCCCGTTGCAAGAACAAGTGCAATTGCACGCCACCTTCTTCACCGACGTGACGGCACTGGCTCCGTCCGATTTTCTTTGCGATTTCGTTGATCGTACGGTGAGGAGAGCGAGGAGTAAAGAGAAAAGAGTGAAAACCGCGGCTACCAGAAATTGAGACGAGAAAAAAGTAGAGGTGATATTCTCCATTCATAAGACATAAGAGCCACGAAAAACATGAAACCCTAGGATTTTTTCTTTATCCCGTCTAAAAGGAGAAAACAAATACCAAAGTAGTTGTGCTTCCGTTTTTTGAATTTACCTCTTTTGCAATAATTTTGGAAAGCCCTAAAATCTCTGCGAAGAATGACTAGCAGTGGCAGGGACAGAGAGACAGAGAGAGAGAGAGGAAGAGAGAGTGAGAGGGAGAGGGAGAGGTTTGTAATTCGCAGAGTCGTAACTGACAGAGTAGAAACGCGTACGTGTCAACACTGGTTCAAGGCTGAATAGCCGCAATCTTTGGGGATAATCCGGTAATTGTAACCTCCAACGACGTCGTTTCAAGTATATGACATCATTTTAATTACAGTTTCTAAATAATCAACTTGATTACGTCCCATCATGTTCGTTGAAGCCGTTAACTGCAGTTCAAACGCTTGCCAAAATTGTAAGGCTGGTTAATAACGGAGTTAAGTCACTTAAACGGAAAGCAAAATTTATTCAGATGATCAATTTATATATCTACTTGTTAGCAACGTCAGTGCAGCGGTTACAACCAACCAAAAATTTATTCCTTCTACTGGGATTCCTACGAAGAAGAAGCAACCAAAATTCACATATCTATAACAGCAGGTTCCTTGGTACAAGGTATACAAAGCAATTACAGAGAGGCCAAAAAGCCAGAAGGCAATGAGGAATCTACCATTTCTAAAGCTATAGGAGTGAAAACTTGCTACCCAGAAAGTAAGGTAATGAAAATTGTCATACTGCTGCTAACGAGTATCAGAATCCAACCTTTATTTGTTGTTCTGCATACTTTGTTGCATTGTGAGGCTCTCAAAAGCGTGGAAACTTGTGTTGAAACTAGCTTGAAAATTGCCAAGCATGCGGAGAAGAGACTCACTGATAGTAGCACAAGTTCTTTACTCTCTAAATTTGCCTGATTGCTTGCAATCTTTGCAACATCTAATCTGTGGTATAGAGAGGGAAGAGATTAGAGAAAGGAAATCGTTTTGTTACATTTTTATGACTCTTAGAAGTAAAAAGCCAGAAATTTTGGAAGAATGATTGACACTGGCAGATTTCTAACCTCAACTTGCTATTTTCTTGGACCAATTCATTCACACGAGATGAGACCACAGATTTCCATGAATCAAGGTCTGATAGTCCTTGTTGCTGAAGAAAAAGGAAGTAACAATCAAAATCAAAATCAAAAGAAAGAAGCAATAATCCAAATCAAAATCAAAAGAAAGAGATGAAGTGACTTAGTACCATGGTTTCCCTCCTCTTCGTAAGATCTTCAAGCTCAACTTTACTCTTCTCGAAAAGCAGTGATATTCTCACTATTTCTTTATCAAGTGCTGGTAAAACATCTTGTTGTCTTTGGTTTAATTCTTTGATATAATCCTCCAAAACAGATAAATTCTGCTCTAGGGACTTCACCTTTTGCATCAAGATTCTCAGAACAGTGTCACCAGTTATTCTGCCAATTGGTTGTTGTCTTATTTCAATGACAGGATCTGGAATCTTTGTTCTGGTCATAGGATTTGCCACATTTTCATTGAACTTTTGCGCATTCTCAATATTTCCCACCTGTATATTAGCAGTCTCGACCCTACTCAGAACTTTTCCATTTTTGCTACTGTCATTGGAACCCACTTCTGGTTTCTGAGAAGGCATTGCAGTTGCATTAGGCTCGGGAATTTTGCTGGCTACAGATCCTTCAGAAGCTACAAAGAGATCTTCCAACATCCGCTCAATTGCATCAACACCGTAAACTTCTACCACACTCAGCGTGCAGTAGAATTCTGATCCATAATGGCTGAGTAAGTTTAATTTCAAGTACCTCACCCACTTGGGTTCAGGCAGCTTAAAGTTTTGAAGTTGTTTTACATTTGAAGCAACAAATTTTCCCAATGGAGACCATACCTCTGTTGGGTAACTCAAACTACCAGATAATTCAAATTCCTTCAAATTAGAAGAGTAATGCTCAAAATTCGCGATTTTAACAGCATTAACCAAAGTCTCCTCCCCAAGCTCAATCACCACAAACTTCCCCCTGACAGAGCAAGGGTTTCTCAGGTACTTGTTATGATCCTTCCCTAATATGTTACTTGCTCCTTTAGCTTCCTTATTATGAGCAACCAACTTCGCACCATTCAATGCAGAGGCATAGTTGTATTCAGTTCCATCAGGATCAAACCGGTGGGTGATGTTAACAAGCTGACTGGGCACGCCCCATCCTTTTTCATGCCTTGCTATGTTCCGGAACTCATCCAAGTTGAGATAAGTCGGGCTAGACATTTTCCCATTTGGTAATTTTGGTTGACTTGCATTTTGTTCTTCATGATTTTGTGCTTCGCAAAATAAAGCTGCATAATTTAAAACCTTCCAAACCACTTCTTCTAATCTACTTGTTTCGGGAAGAGAATATTTGTAAGTTACGAAGTGCTGATGAACAATGGAATTATTACAGCATGATGAATTATTAGGTTTCAACAGCATTTCGTGGGAATAATTACCAGTTTCATTTGTTACATACGGATTTGCAGCGTCACAAAACTTATCATTGCCAACAAAAAAGGAAGATGTCCTTCCTTCATCAGGAGGAGGATTCCCTGAAATTCATACGCTTAAATCAATACAACAACACTCATATTAAAGAAACGAATTTTTCTGATGTTCCAGCAAGTCATTTGAACTCTTGATTTATGAAAGAACAAATTCTTAAAAACTAATGATGAAACTACACAAAAACTAGGCATAGAAACGTATGCATTTGAGCAACATGACCAAGTAAACAAATTTTGAATGATTGATTGGCATGGATTAAACCAGCCTTGGTTTTCCATCAGTTAAACTGAGAATTAGAGAAAATATAATTTGCCAGAATAGGGAATAGGCACGGCAAAAATCGGCAAAAACAGATTATAATTTATCAGAAACCAAAATATATAGATGTACCTGCATTATCATGGCTGAATCCGAGTTTGGAGTAGAACAAGAAGACAAGAAACCAAAGGGAGGCCATTAAAGATAAAGAGAACTCATAGAAACTTCTTTTGTTCTTATTAGGGATGCTGTTGTTTTCGTTCTTATTGCTGCTATTGCTTTGACATTTGATCGTTTCATTCGAACAGTAAACATTCTGAGGTTTCATCATGTCTAAACCGTAGAATCAGAAGAAGAGGGTTATGTTGTGATGTTTTGTATTTCATTAGGATCGAGAGAGAAAGAGAGAGCCCTTATAATTAGGAACAACGTTATGTGTTCGTTTGGCTGGTCTTAGGCTATGATCAATCATTTTGTGGCCAACGTCATTTTCTTCCCTATCCTGTGGGAACTAGTTTCTGCCATTGAAAACCGATTCACTCGTGATAAACGATAATCATGTGATTATATCTCATCAATCATCTGCTAACCGCCAGCTCACGAGTCCCATTAATCATTAGCGTTTAATAAACATTATTCAAGTATTATGTTTATAGTGATTGAGAGAAAGCTTCCCAACTTACAGTACTTAAATCTTAATGAAAGGATTCGGTGATGCAAAGCTGTTGATCTTCAGTATTTTTACATATTCTCTCGTTATGCTGAAAGCTTACGATGCTACAAGAACATACATTCACATGTATTGCCGACGATATGAATGGCTAGTTTTGATTCTGCTGAACTGCAAGAAGATGAAAAATTGAGAAGTTCAACAGTAAAAGTTTACTAGTGAAATTATATCAAAATTTACAAAGTGCAGGTCATTGATGCTTTCCATTGAGAATTGCAGAGTCCATGAACAATTCATGTGAAACTTGCGCAGCAATATCTAGTTACTTCAGAGGTTTTCTCCTTTCGAATGATTTACAAGTGTATACTCCGAATGGTTTTCTTGTTCTTGTTTAATGAAAGGAAGCGTTCCTGGATTTTCCTCCGCCAGAAGAAGAGTCAGTGGTGTTTGTGGAGGGTAATTATTCAATATGAAGTCAATTTCTTCTCCGCAGATTTCTTTCTGATTAAGAAGAACCTGCAATGCAGGTCCCGAAACCACAAGTCGGTTAGATTAATCAGAGCATTAGCTTTATTTTGTTTAGTTTCGTGCTATGCCAAATTACCTTCACAGCTTTAAGCAAAGCTGCATGGTGGCGCCGAAGCAGAGAAACTGTTCTTCCATACATGTCACGCAGTAACTCTTCTGTCCTTCGTGCAACATCATCATCCAAATTGAAGTTAACAGGAGGTTCGATTAGGCCATAGTCATCATAAAGGGATCCTTCGAAGTCCAGCCGTGGACCTACAAATTTAACTTTCTTTCTCCAAGGAGGTGGCTCTCCGTGTATGACCATCGGATTCTCCAAATTCCATCTGCAGGAAGAGCAAGATAATACTGAATTGTAAAATCCACGCAGAAAGCAAGAACTCAAGAGAGTGCAGCAATTTAAAAGAAACTAACATTGTTAAAATTTTACGAGCCAGCCAAGATGCATCAGCCAGGTAGTGAACTGATGCCCTTGATGTGTCCTGTCCATAAATTACCTCCTCTGCAGCCCTCCCTCCGAGGAAAACCTTCATAGGCATGAACTCAAATGGACAAATTTAGCACATATCAAGAAAATGCAAATCCTAACCAAACTATCCAGCCTGAAGTTCACACCTGAAGGCGATGCAGCAATTGTGGTCGCCGTCCAAACATGTATGATTCATCGTCAAGCCGATGGAATAGTAATTGTGATAATGTCTGCACACAACACTTTACACATGTTACTGTAGATAACAAGTGATAAAAAATCATAGCAGTACAGTGACACATCAGAGAAACTTCTCCAAAGCAGATAATCACCAAATGTGAACTTAAGTAATTCTCAGTGGCTTATTGTTGCGTCATTTGACTACAAGGAAAGATGAAGAGACCTGACCACGAGGAATGATTGAAATGCGATCACAGCATTCAACTTTTGCATTTTCGTATCGTCTAAGCAGATGTGAAGTCATGGCAACTCCAACTTCAGTAGTAGCTCTACGACATTGTCCTTGATGACCCAAGTCTAGACCAACACGTTTTGGTCCCACCGTAAGTCGGTCAACTGCATCATCCATGTCTGACTGAAGAATGGACCCATGCCCTTTCCTTACTGCCATAAGAGCAGCTTCTTGGACAAGCTGAGCCAACTTTGCCCCTGTCCATCCTGACAACAAAAGAATTGATTCAGAAAATGAAACAATAAATTCAATAAAAACCAAAAGTTAGAAACATACCAGGTAAGTTTTGGGCATATGAAGATAAGTCAACAGAATCTGACATCTTCACTTTGCTCGCGTGAATTTTCAAAATTTCCTCTCTCCCTTTTGCATTTGGAGGGCGAATTCTTATCTACGGGAAGCCATTACAAAAATGAAGAGCTGAATACCATTTCAAAAAGCTTTGACAGTATGAAAAGGAAAACAAATCAACATGTGCACATATTATCAAGAAGTCAGCAATATTACTATTAAGTATCATTAAACATGACAGATCAAGCCTTTCTCTATTGAAACCACTACATTGCTTGGGTGGTTATGTGTGTTGATTCAGTAATAGAGACAGACCTTTCTATCAAAACGACCAGGTCGAAGAAGAGCAGGATCTAGCAAATCCCTACGATTTGTTGCAGCTAAAAATATGACACCTTTACCAGTATCAAACCCATCAAGCTCTATCAAGAGTTGATTCAATGTGGTTTCCCTCTCTTGGGTGGCAGCGTTATACAAGTGATCTGTAGTTTCCTTGAAAATCCCTTGACGCCTAATTTGCACAAACAAACAGGATCATTCAAATTATTCACACACAATCTAGTATGTAGCTGAGAACGTCATACATTGCAGTCATATTGCACAGAAGCACCAAAAAAAACTAATTCAGTGAAGTACAATAAGAACACCCATACCTAGTAGCCAGTGCATCAATTTCATCAATGAATATAACAGATGGTTTGTTTACCTGCATAGATCATTGAAGAGTTTATCAGTAAATTGATTCCACGTAAGCACATGCAATAAGCATTGCTGCTTATGAGAATCTCTTTTTTCGTAGCTTGGAACATCCAACTATAGGACAGTCATAGCCAGAAACAAGTTCAACAAAATCCAAACTCTTCCACACTTCCTAATTAATCTCTCCACCCACCTTTGCAAAACATATACAAGAATTTAAGAAATTTACTCAATTACTTGGTGAATCAAAGAATTAAAATATAGTAAGAGGACAAGGACACATCAAAATTAACAATAAGTCATGATAGCAATCATATAAAAAAATGACCAAGTTACCTTGGCTCTCTTAAATAGATCCCTGATACGAGCAGAACCAACACCAACTAAAACTTCAACAAATTCAGATCCGGCCATCTGGTAAAATGGAACTCCAGCTTCACCAGCTATGGCCTTGGCAACTAAGGTCTGGAAAAGCATAAGCACACTTCAATATCCATATAACATATTCATCCATATGATTAATAAACCTGGCTGAGTAATAAAACTAACCTTGCCACAACCAGGAGGACCCTCCAGTAGGACACCGTGTGGTGGCTTTATCCCCATTTTATCAAAGAGTTCTGGATTCTTCAAGTATCTAACCAGCTATTCAGCAGAACATTGAAAGAATTTATAAGCTTCCATCAATTACAATTATGAATGAAGTTTACAGTTGCAGCTCAAGATGACAGAAAAATAAATTCTCCATAAATAATTCGAAGGCAGTCGTAGAGTAAAATGACTTGTATCAATTCACTGGCAGGAAAATCAGAAAACTAAACAACATTAAAGGAACAATATCCGCTATTTAATTGACAAAGAAAATTATATATCTGTCCAGCCTCAAAAAGGATATAATAAAATAAACACTTAATTGTTTACAACTTTTTGACTTTCAAACTCTTTGAAAAATGTAACTAAAATGGAACCAGAAAAGTCCTAGTACTTAAAAAAAGCCAAATGTCCCAGAACTTGCGAGAACAAACAATTTCTTGTAAAGAAAAGGCACTTAAACATGATGACAGAAGTTTATTAACTTCTATGAAAAAAAGCTATAAATAATAGCTGTTATATTTTCAATTATCTTTTAGAAAAGGTCAGAAAATGTAATTTCAGCACAATACTCATTACATATGGAAAGAAACAAGGAAAAGAAGAGAAAGAAAGAGAGAACGAGAAAGAAAACACATATGAAGTATTCAATTACCAAAGAATATTATGATCTTTCACATATAAAATTTGTGGAGAGAAGGTGATGGTAGCTATACCTCTTGAAGTTCCTCTACTGCTTCATCAATCCCTGCCACACCATTAAACTTAACTCCAGTTGAACCCTGTGAGAACACCATTGCAAAATAGTAAAAGACATTTAAACTCTGTTGACAAAATAAATATTGGGCAATCGAGTCATGACGATAAACTAACATCAACACGAGCTTCTGCTTTAGACCTTGCAAAATCAATTCCTTGCCATAGGTCCTGCAAATTGTAGAAAATAGATCATGCACAAGCCTTGTCAAGCAAAAAGAGAACATGAAATTGATCAAATTCTTAATACAAGATTGAAAGTTGCAGAAACAAAGTAATATTACCCATTTCCTAAAGTTCTTAGGCCTTCTTGAAAGTGTGAAACGGATAAGGATAACCATGGTTAAAAGGACAAGCATGATTGGTTTAAGCATCTCAACGCTGGCAGATACACCACCAAATGTATAAAATTCATAGAACTTAGCTGATACATCACCAAAAATATCAATAAGATTATCCCAAACGCTCTCTGAGATACCAAAAATGAGACCAAGGAAAAGCTTAAGAAATGGTTTGGCTATCGGCCATACAACATATACAGTTGTTGCAAAGATGAGACTAGTTACGGCAAAGACTGCTGAGGCTAGGAATCCTCCAATAACAGCTGCTGCTGCAGCCATTATCGCTGTCACCATTCCAAGCTCCACCATCAATCTGCTGGATATGGAAGATGCAACCGGATGGGGGTACTCTGGCAATTGTCCCACCCAAGACTGCAGCATAAGATATAACAGAGAAGAAGAAATATCTAGTCAGAAGGAAGGTTTCCCAAACATAAGTAAACAATTGATCAATAAAGTACGAGTTAAGAATTGATAACCGTCGTGTGCCTCTCTATTTCATATTTTGGGCCCGTGTACTCCTCCAAAAGCGCTTGAGCTTCATTCTCATCAAGCCTCATTGTCCTACGAACGCACACAATCAATGTGACATTGAAAAACACCACAATTTAAACTCAAAAAATAATCATCAGTCATTCCAATTCACCATTTGGTTCTTTGCAATCTCCTATCACCTGGAATATCTTTCAAATCAACAACAAAATCTCTATACCCACTTCCATAAGCCGCTCCATTAACCTCCTTGGAAGTCAGCAACTTGACCTTATCAGTATACATGTATTTCCTAAAATCCTCACCACTCATTTTTGGCAACTCCTTCAAATTTCTGTCAAATTCCTCCTCCTCCGATAACTTGGCCCCAAAAATTTGCTCAGGCACGTAAAGCTTTCCTTTATATTCCCTCAGAATGTCCTTCAAATACACTTTTCCACTAGCATTTTGATTTTTTTCATTCTCTTTCTTTGATTTTTCTCTCAAATTCAGCTTCTCTGCTATTACTTGAAAAATGCCTAGATCACTGCTTTGACTCAGATTTTGCCTCTCTTTCAAAGTATAGAACTTTTCGCCAATTAGGAACTTGGGTTCCACCTGGCTAGGATTTTCCTTCAAAACCCTAGTAACAAAATCTTCTCCGCTGGGTTTGCCAGTGTCGCCGGGTGGTGATAGTTCACAAAGTACTGTATATGATCTGTGAAGATCATTGGGTCTTGATTGACATTTCCGGTTGAATTTCAAGGGTCTATGATTTTTTGGGATTGATCTAGTATAGTTGTAGGATTTGGGAAGCTGAAGCCTAAATGGGATGAAAGTGTCGACGGTGGTCATTCTTTTGAGAGAGATTGCAAATTAAGGTTTCGTGAATTAGGGTTTAAGATAGATTGAGCTATAAAAGATGAAACTTCTTATCATCATTTTTTGGGGGAGTTTGAACACTAGGGTTTATCGAGCCAAATTAGGGTTTTTAATGGAGTGAAATGAAAGGAATGGAATTGATAGTGAAAAGAAATTAAACTGTTTTTTCAGTTCAATCCAAAAACGTGGATTTAGCGGCCAGATCAATAGTGTCTGTAATCAACATTTCGGTCAGGGTTAAAAGTTCCTATTTAACTTACAAATTCTTTACTTTCAATTTGGACAAAACTCATGGACCCAATTGTTAGTTTCCCATATTAGTTATATTAACTTCATTATGGGTTCTGTTTATGGACCTAGAGAAAGGCCCAATCCAATCTCTCAGATGATTTGAAAGATTAAATACCTGTTCGCTATGAAGTGGACACCTAAGTACCTGTTTGCTATGAAGTGGACATCTATTTATTCAGCACTTATTTATTTTGGTTATTAGAATCCACCATCCATCCCAAATCTCATCTTCTGGTGTTATTTCAATGTTATATGTTAATTTTCTTTGCAATTTGTTCAGGTATTTCAATAAAAATTGAGCCTGGTCCATCCAATGAAGCAAAATCCTTCACTTCAGTAGCAGTAGTCAGCATCAACCTTCTTCAGAAAATCACCTGGGCATGAATGCAAGCAAATTTGACATGAAATATAAAGCGAAGAGAAGATGCTGTACCCAAATGATTCATTTGCACAGCCACGAAGAGATTCGGGCATTAATATATCAATTCTAATACAAGATCTTGAAATTGGAATAAGTTCGACCATTCCCAGAGTTACCAGTTATCACTCATTTGATTAAAACATGTCTTTATAATATTGATTTATACTAAGTTTGCATTCGTAACACTTTTGTTTGATCCTTAAATTATCTACATGATGCTTCAATTTGCTGACAAATTACAGGCAGATGCTTCTCCACATCGTAAAATTGAAGAAACGAGCAGCAAGTTATCAGAACTTTTAAGCTTTGAGAAAAATGAAAAAGTCTTGTCATCATAGAGGATCGATTTTACCCTTTTGTTGGGCTGCCTCCACGTATTGCTCAGCCAGTTTCTTCACTTTATCTCCCTCCTTAATCAGAAAATTTGCATTCTTGTCATTCAAGTGGTACTTCATGACCTTACCGGTAGTTTTTGCCACAGCCCATCGATACCGTTCAGCTGTAATTACGCCACTCTTACACAGCGGTCTGATGTGCTCTTTAACATAGGCTTCCACCTGTGAATTAGAATAAATATAGACAGATAAAAAGATAGGATTACTTATTTCGTAGAATAAACAGATCAATAATACGATTAATAAAAATGACAATGACAAATGGAATTACCTTCTTAGACACCAAATTGATTCCATCAAGTTGCTTGTCAGCGCCCGTGTTGGACGCCGTCTCCTTTCTTAATATTCTATCACCCTTTTGAGAATTTTCAGGTGATTTTTCTAGACCAGCAGCATTGCAACTAAGAGTGCTAACAGTAATATTCTCCTTTTGTTTTGCAGTTCCAATATTAGACACTTCTCCAGTACATATGTTCTCGGCTGGAGCTTCTCCATCAAGTAGTCCACATAACTTCTGGGACACTTCTTGAAATTTGTTAACCAGTGGTTCTCTGTCTGGACCATATAACTCTTCATATTCAGCAAGAGAAAGATCTTCACTTTCTTCATGAGGTAGGGAATCTGGAGGAACAGAACACTTGCCAGTCCCACCCTCCGCTATTGAGCTTTTGATGCCTGCATCAGTATGACTCTCCGGCAAGCACATAGTATCATTGTGCACAACATTCTTTCCCCAAGCTCCACCTTCTTTGATATCAAAAATATTGTTTGACTTTTCTGAGTCAAGAGTGGAAAATACTACTTTCACTTTAGAAGCTTCTTCTGGTTGTGGGTTAGAGACTTTCATGGCACTAACTCCAATGAAGTCTTCATCTTCTAAATCATACTCAAAATCACCGTATATATCCACTTCCGGATGAGACTCAATCTCAAATACATTATCAGGTCCTTCCTCTCTTGTCTCCGTTGACGAGACAATCACTGTATTCTGGTTCTCTGTTGGCTGATGTGGACTATTAGGAGGGGAATCAGATAAAAGACCTGCATTTCTCAAAGCTTCTTCAATTGTAGGATCACTTGAAATCTTGTCAGTAGCTTGTTCCAATCCATCAACTTTGACTGCAGGCGGAGATGAAGAACTTGATTCTGTGGCTGTAGTGGATTTCTTATTATCTGAGCGATGCAATATCTCCTGGGAACAAAGATTCACGTATACCAATTTGCTGTTTGACTTATCAGCCACCTCCTTTTCAATATTAATGGCATCTGCAACAGCCAACTCTGTTTCTGCAGTTCTCCGAATGACTGGCAGATTTGCTTTCCTCAAGAAGAGCTCTGTTAAGCGGTAAAGCTGAGTCTGTGCAATCAGTAGCTTGTCATTATTATTGAATAAACAGAAATGTTATCATAATTGGTGCATGATAATAATTAAATTTGACAAAAGAGAGTGACCCCTTTTAAAGTGATGAAAGCAGATTATAAGAATATTTCTTAAAGAAAACTTGTTCAAATTTGCCAATAACAAATAACCATGCCACAGTAGAAACGATGTGATTGAAATAAGAGGATTGATTCTGTTGTCTTTAGTCCATGAGGAAGATTAGCCATTTTTGTGGAGCTCAGATATCTTGGTTTGACGGGGAATGAGTTTGAAATTTTATCATTTAAACACTATTTGACATATTGAACAACCAAATTGTGGAGTAAAAATTAACTTTCAGCTCCAAGGCCCGAATTCATACAACAAATATTGCGTCAATTGAGACTTCGTTGAAGTGAAAAAGTTATCTAACTGAAGGGTCCAATAGGTTTCTATAAAAAGCAACAGTGAGTTGCTAAAATAACAGTATCAGAGCCGGAATACTGTACAAGGTAGTAGTGATGACTGATGAGGTGGTGCTTCTGGAGTTTAACTGCATATTGGTCCGTTCAATGTTTCAATGGTTACAGCAATTGATTGGTATAGTTCTCATTTTACTTTACAAAGCAACTACAGAACATGTTCGTTAAAGATTTGCAGCAAGGACATAGTTGCACATTTTCTATCTAAACCTCATCTTAACATTAACAATGTTTTCTCCACCTTAGAATTATCTGTCCAACGTGCAAACAGAAGGTTAAATCCTACTCCTAAGCCCAAGTATTTTTTGCACATGGAAAGGCAACATACAGCGAATCCCAAGGAATTGTCCATCAAATATGGAACAACCTACATAACTCAAAAAAGCAGATGTACAGAAAACTGCATACCTGCCTAACTGATACAGGGATTTTATTATGGCGACTGGGTGCCAGAACTGGTTTCATATCTGCTGGCAGTTGAGTCTGGTGAGAACAACCGAAAAAAGTAATTATCAGCAGCAGTAGAATCTGAAACAGAATAAGAAAAATCAGTTTCAAAGGAAAAGGGGGGAGAAATGTACTAATAGTGGATAATTTCCTTTAAACACAGCATTGCCTTCCTGTTTTTCATGTTGTGCACTTTTGCCTGCAACAGCAGTTTTCCTGGCCAGAATCTGGAGTGCCCATTTTCTTTTATCCATTTTTACATCATCAGATTTAACAGTGCCCTTCTGGGAATTAACTTTAGAATCACTTACTTGGGTCAGATGAACTTTACTAGAAGCAGCAATACTCTTCAAGTATGACACATTATTCCTAGCCCCATTCTCATAAAGTGGAGGGATGCCGACTTTTGAGAAACCCTTATTCGTTTCAGTAACTTTTGAATTAGAATTGTTGAAAGGTAGCTTTGAAACGTTTTCAATGGACATGGTTTGTTCTTTACTCCAATCAGAGTTTTCAGTAACTTTAAGAGCTGAAAGAGGCTTAATACCCTCCTTGCGTGGGAAAACAGACGTATCAGCTAAATACAATCTGGAAAGAATGGGATTTGTTGCCCGGATTTCAGTCGCCTGCTCAGTATCTGTGCTCTCTGAACTTTTTCTCAGAAGTTCAAGAACTGACTTCAAAGTCTCAATCTTCTCTGGCTTTGAAGCTCTTGTGCAGCGATACTTCCAAAATTCAACTTCACAATCTCGGTCCCATGCATGTCGTCGTCTTCCATTGGAATTCCCATAAATTTTCTTTGTTAGATTCTCACGAACTTTTCCCTTTTCAAGCATGGACTTCTTTACCTTCACAGCAAAAGGTGTTGACTTTTCAATGGGCTCTTGTTTGGGTCCAGCTATAGCAGCCCTGAAGGCTGCGAGAAGCTTTGGGTCAAAAAGGTTTTCACCAATATTGTTTGAGGATCTATTACGAACAGCTTCCCTTATTTCTTTTCTTAGTTCTTGAACTAGAACAGATGAATCCTTATCCTCAGCAGATCTCTTCAAGATCTTTTGGACTCTAAAGCCAGATACATTTTCTCTTTCTTCTAACAATTTACCAGCAGAATTTTTCCGTGCAAGCCCCTTGTGAGGTTTACATGTTCCTTTGACAATACTCATTATAACAGAAGTGGCATCTTCTTTCTCTCGGCAAGGTTTTGACTTGTCATCTCCAGGGCCCACTATCAAAGGAGGGCATTTCTGAGAATCGTCTAAAATTGATAAATTGGTCTCGTCCTTGAGATGATTCATTAGAGTCTTCTCTTCAGCTCTCATTTTCTTTGCAGGAACTTCAGTCTCCTTCTTGGCTTTGATTTCTTCTTCAATACCACTCATATGAACATTGTCACTAACTCATCAAGAATTAGAAATCAGGGAATGAAGAAAAAGGTTATATATGTCTAAAGGCAGTAAAAATAATCATAAACAAAACTGTCAATCTTTTTTATGTACTTTTGTTTCATTCGGAGATGTTTATCTTCTCATTTTATAATCTGGGAGTGTTTATCGGTCAGTGGACAGCTTGTTCAACTTTTCCAACTTCTTTTCTATTAATTAATACAGTCATTTTTTACTAAAAAAATAACAAAGTAAGAAAATAACCAGAAAATAGAAAGGAGCACGCATCTATTAGTACAACGATGACCAACACATTTATAGCCTGCAAAACAAAGCTGCATCATATTGCTTCTTCTACTCAATTTTAGGATTGAAAAGTGAGGTCGGGATCATGAAAACCTTGTTAGTGGTGACAATCCTAAATTACAAAGTTATAAGCAGTAATTGCCAAAAAATACAAGTATAACAGGGTATGAGAAGTGACCTGCAATCTTTATGGCTTCTCTTTACACCAATAATTTGGGAAGTATCCTCATCAGCACCAGGTTCAATTTTCTCAGCTGAAAGCATTTTAGAGATCAAGCAACGTGACAAGATAAATACAGCATGCATTTGACAAAATAACTACAATTCTACATATGAAAGATATAATATTTATACCATATCCCATCAATAAAGAATAAAGATGCCTATAGCCACTCTCTAGTCTCCTACATACCTTCAGGCAAAGATTCTCCAGAAACGTTTTGTTGCTCCATATTTCTGTTAACTTGATCTTCAATTAGATCCTTGTTTGTGTTATCAACTAGAAGGAAATTAAGTATGATGATAAATGGATGTAGTAAGATAACAAAAAGAAAAAAGGTTGGTGTACAGTAATTGTGAAATTACTATGCTTACAAAAAACAGAAAGATGCACAACTCAAAATTACCAGATAAAAAGGAGCCCACAGATAAACCAAGATAAAGGACTCTATCGGACTCTCTTTCAGACAGCTTGTTTCCAATGCAAAATTCATTACAAGACTCGCTCAGAGAAATTTTTGCACCATCACAGCTACTTCGTTCGTTCATTTTTTCATCAGCACAACCTGTCTTCAAGTCACTAGGACCCAGAGCTGTAGAAGGTAAACTAACAGATGCATCTTGTGAGAAGGACAGTTCCAGCTCTTGTGCCTCAAACAATGGCGTTGCATCAATTCTCTCACTTGACTGAGAATCAGTCTCAGGACCCTTGGCATGAGGATTAAATACTTCACTTCCGAAGCCCTTCTCAACATCAAGCATTGATAGAAAGTTCTCATTTGGCTCCCCAATCCATTGATTTCCTCCAACCATTGAGACAACAACAGCTGTCTCTCCAGCATCAGCAACAGATACCGACAACTTTCTTGAAAATGCATCCTCAGCCAAAAATTCACCATTTCCATGTTCCGGATGACATTGGTTGTTTGTCCTCTGTATTGCATCTAAGGCAGACTTCTGTGACACTTCAGTAACACATCTACAACAAAGCAAAAGAAAAATGTTAGGGAGGGGAAAAGATTAAAGCAGGAGACTAGGATTTTAGACAAATGCTAGGATTTCCAACAGAACTAGTTTATCTGCCTCTTTGACCTGAGAAAGACAATGAGTAATGTTGATGTCAAATTCACTGGGTCCAACTTAAAAATGATATTAAGTCAAGATGACTAGATGATTAACAACTAAGGGCAGGATTCTTTAACCCTACGTGATATATTGAGATAATCACATGCTGGATTAGTAGTCACTTTAGAAACTTCAAAGATGGAAGATTCCAGACCCCTTGCATGCACAATATTATCAACTACTACCCAGACAATGCCAAAAAATAATATATATTTTTCTTGTATCTCTGATTGTATACTTACAAAGAAGTCCTTGACATAAAAGATCTTGAAAGAATAACGAATTTGGATTGCATAAACTGAACTAAGGAACTGACATCCCAACAATGATGTGCAAAACAACCATCTGCTCTAATCTACCTTGGGCATAACCATGTGTCCTCAGATGTGCCTTCAGTATCAAAGCCCACACAAAAAGCATGATACCTGTTGACATGGAAAGTCAGCAAAAATTTAGCTGAGAAAACATTTTTTTCTAATCAATGAGCACAGTCCAACATTCAACAAGAAGAACCCAATACATGACTAAAAGGTTATTATGTTTTTCTTGGTAAAAACTTACATAATGAGAAAAGTAAAATGTACAAAACAAATCAAGAGAAAATGATGAAAAAGAGAAATAACAACTGAAAAATTAAGTTTGAAAAATTGAATTGGAACCAGTCTCCAGCATTGCCTTAGAAGGTTTTAGATTTCATTTTGAGCATAATTTAGATTGGAGTTTGGTGGCTGAGGAATCAAAAGGAACCTTGAAGGAGTGCGTAACCTTGCATGTTTTTAAATTTAAGAAAGCACACAAAATCTTACACATTTAACTAAAGGGTAAGGTTTACCATAAATCACAAAAATCACAAGCAATTGATGTGTCGAGATTTGAATCTTCTTCAGTTGTTGTGGATCCACTTCGAATTTTGCATCCATCCCCATCCAAGCAGATAACTGCCTACAACATCATGATGAACAAAATTGGATACTGAATATATTTTGATATGCAAATTGTTTAAGTGAAGGGTATCCTCAAAAAATTCTTAAATAATAAGCTGAACGTAATTTGAAGCAAGTAAATATATTCTGATTCTGTTCAGGCTGGCACTGACCACCTCTCCATTGGAGTACTCGAGTTTGCGGTGAAAAATGGGTCACATTATGCGCTACAAGTGATTCAATGACACTTTCTTCCCAAGTGTTAGTTAAGAAAGCTAATAAAATCAATTCCACTTAGCATCTTTTTTATTCTTTTTAGTTTCCTAGGGGCTGCTGTCATTACCAAGCTTAAAGTAATTGACTCTCTCTATAACTTAGTGAAGGTCAGAAACAACTTAAGAAGTCTCAAAAATAGCTTCAGTAATTTGCACCAGGAACTCAAAAAGATCACAAAAGAAGGACAATTACATTTTCATTGATGTAGTATGATGGGAAAGATAGAGCATTGCTTTTCCCCTCAATGCAACAATCTTCATCTCTGCATATAGATGAAAAGAAAGTGACAGTTATGTCACTGCTTAACAACAAAAGAAAGCAGGGGCATTGAGAAAACAATAAGGTGTATGTATGATAATGCAAATAGAATATAAATAAAAAATAAACCCATGCTTTGGCAGGCAGAGTTAAAAACTAAAGGAAATGAACATGATTACTAAGGAAATTAATTACCTAGCTAAAGAATCCTCATCAATGTCGTTGCTTCCAGTGGTATCATATACCTTCATAATAAAAAAGAAACTCATAATCTGTGGGGTACCACTTTGTACAAATTTCTATATACCTTTCCCAAAATGGCTTTCCATATGAAATGTATCCAGATTTTACATCACTCACAGGAACACATGTGATCAGCTGAAATTCACATTGACAAAGTGGGCACACGTTTGTGATTGTGGACCAGTTGTCAATGCAGCCAAAACAAAACCTGAAATTCACAAGATGGACCCAGCTCATCAATTCTTATTTGCAGTTAGTCCAAGAAATATCAGCTGAGAGAAATGTACCAATTACTCAAAACTTCAGATCTATTTGAATGCATGCCAAGCATAATAAAGCAAGATAATTCATGGGATGTACAGACAGATCACGTAAATAGCTAATAAAAGGGAAATGCCATTTTATAATACCATCCATGTGAACCTCCCCACCCCCCCCAAAAAAAAAGATAGCTTGTTCAATTCAATTTGATGCTTGGATAATGCAGTCCCGTTGAAGATGCAAAGTTCTGAGATTATCATCCAACAAACTAAAAGGAATTTCAATTGATATTAGAAATTCTTAAACATGGTCAAAGCTGTGAAAGAATTGATTACATTAACAAATCGGGGGAAAAGGGAAATGAAGAAACTTGGTTCTTTCTTGAGCTTGACAAACTGATAATGAGTATATGTAGATGAGCACAAAATTAGCCAAAACAAGTATGTCGGAACATCAATAGTTCATGTAAGATGATGAAGATGAGTGTCTTGAGAATTCCAAGAAAGTATTTGATAGCAAAGCAAATAAATAAAAACCAAGAACAATTAGAAGATATGTACCAATGCTCGCAGCAATCTAGAACCCCCCTGTCAATGATGATATCCATGCATATCCCACATCTTCCACCCTCAAAACTTGAAAGATCCTGCACATTGCAACAACCTTTTCAATCTTAAATAAAGCACATAATGAAAGTGTTTTAACTTTAGTCTTCGTGTGAAACACAATAACCAATGAGCTAGATCCTGTTCCATCAAAAATCTATATCTCATCATAGCTTAATAAAGAATACGATTCATTAGTAAACATTTTTCAACAATGCTTTTAAAAGCAAACTATCCCAGAATCAAGTACTTAAAAGAACTCAATTGAGCACAATGAGTGCAAAAGGAAATTCCAGCTCTCTAGCTCTTGAACTACAACAGAATCCAAATAACCAATCATAAATTTCGAAAAAACTAATGAAAATCAAATATAATTGAAAATTACATTCTCATTGTTATCAACTTGGAAAGTCTCTTCTTCTAATATGCCGTACATTTTGTCAAAGAAATCGCTAGCTCGTCCAACCCAAAAATCTGCACAAAATTAATAACATTAATCAAAACAATGGTGACCAAACTTAACAGTCTAACGAAAACAATGATAGAACCATCGAACATGTATACATCACTTCGCGAGCATCATCTGGGGCTCGTGATGTTAAAAAAAAAGAGAACTTGGAACGCCCAACAAGAAAATAACCAAGATTGACAAGTAGAGCGAAAGATTTTACCTGTGAGTGAGCGAAAGCGCCAGTCCTGAGGATCGGAAACTGAAGTGATGCAATTGACAGTGGCAGGGGGCAGAGTGCTAAATGTGCGTTTCGAGGAATTGATTCGATTGATGTTACGGTTTACGGAAAAAAGGAGGAGTTAAATTAAATAAAAAAAAATTGTGTTTTGATTTTAAAATCTGATTCAAATCGAAACTAATCCGTACACCCTAACGTTTGTACCTCGTAAAATTATAGAAATACCCTGTAACATAGAACTATTATATTAATGTTAAAGTATTCCATCATTTCAACAGAAGTAAGGGATCTAAATATCAAAAATTGAGAAATTTATGATTTTATTTATGAGATCATAAAAAACAGGGACTCTGTATTATTACCCCTTTTTTTAAATTTGTTAGGATTGAAATTTATTTCGAATTAGAATCAGCTCGGCCCACAGAAACGAAGGCCCAAAACACAGCAAGGGTCGCCATTTGATCACAAATTCGGCAAGAAAGCCGGTTTGTTTTTGGTAATGGAGCCCCATAAGATTGCTGAAAGCATATCAACCTAAAAAGGTTACTCTGTTTAGTGCAAGTGGCCGACTGGACCGACTGACATAGAAAACCAAATTAGAAAAGACAAGAAAAAACTTGAAAAGGCATATACATGGCCTATGAATCATTGTCAAATTAAATATTTTACAAGATTTTAAGTATTAAAAAAGTTCAATAAGAACAGCAGAAAGTGATTGCATCATGCATTGTAATCCACTAAAGTTATGTCTTGCTAGCCGAACTCAACAATGAATTCTTATCCTTCAAAAATTGAAAAGGGAAAAACAGAGAGGGATAATTTATTTGTCCCATCAGGTCAGGAGAAACTAGCAAGCGGCAGCATAAATATTGATAATGTTGAAGCATGCAACAGCTACTAGAAAAACGATGACATGTCCATGAAATGAAAGATGTTTCAACTCCTCCAAAACCGCCACCACTTCTGAGGTTAGTTCGTCCAAAGTTATTGATTCAAGAATCGATGTCGTTCTAGTTTCCAGTTCATGATATGTTTGGTGTTGTCGTCTGAGTTCATTTTCAAGTTAACTAAGAAGGTAAATGACAATAGTTTTATATTTTACGATCTGGGGTTGACTGTTTTATTGGTTGTGTTTATGGGTTTGTTTCAGTTATAATGATTAGCTATTATTTCGTAAGATGGAACATTTGGAGCAATAAACTTTGTAATGCAACATCAATTTTCTGATAAATACTGTGGAATTGTACTGATAAACTAGATGAGTTGACTTTTTATTCTTGTGATCTCCAATTTTTTTCGTCTTTTATCAAAATATAGAGTTAAGTCCAATGCTTGTCATCTAGAAATGGAATTTAGTAACTGAGATGATCAGATACCCAGTTGGTTATGTTTTAAAAGTTATTCTGATTGTAGCTTTAGGTATTTGTTTGTGTGATTAAATACCCTCATCACGTGCTTCACTTCGTAATGTGACTCCTACATTCTTGGTGTGAGAGAGAGAGAGAGAGAGCGGACTTGTATTTGAATGGGAAAAGGTGCAACCGAAATTTTCCCTCAAGCATTTGGTTCAGTAATATTCCGACTTGCCGTAGTTCATCTGTGTATAACGTTCAAATAATGATGAATATAAGGCCACTGAGGGTAGGATAATATAAGATCTTGGTGCAGTTTATCAGCATAAAACTTAAGTCCGTGTATTTTCCCTTTGACTGTGACAGGGCACCGCATGTAAAGAGTAGCATAATCTGCACAAATACATGCTGAGGTCAAATATATATCTGTATTGAAATCATGAAGGCATTTGGGGACTGCTTTTGCCTGAAGAAAACCAGACAAAAACGTGGGAATGAGGATCTTGTCACTCTTGCTTCTGAGACAATTTGTAAGTAAAAATTGATGAGTTGTTGCATTTGATCAATTTGGATCTACAGCTTAAATATCTTGTTGCGAAAGTTTCACATTTACTTGTTGAATCCTTGTAGCAAAGGCAGATGGGTCTCAATACTAGATTTTTTTAACAACCATTATCAGTATTTTTCATGTATCTAAACTCAGAAGTAAATCTGAATTTTCGGCAGTTACTGTGAACGAAGTAGAGGCTCTGTATGATATGTTTAAAAAATTAAGCAGTACCATAAGCGACGATGGTCTTATTCACAAGGTATGTCAATTTTGATTATTTGGCCTGCACCCCTAAAGCTTTTAGCTTGAGATTGATACAGGAGTTCGAGCTCTTTAGGTGTGCGTTAAATTTTGGATTTCGTAGTGCTAACTCCTTACACTTTTTGAGCAGGAAGAATTCCAGCTTGCACTTTACGATAACAGCAGCAAGCGGAATCTTTTTGCAGAGAGGGTAGGTTTCATTGCATTACTTACTAATTAATTGCTTGTTATTGAGTTTGTTTATTATTCTTTCTGCCTATAAGATTCTTCGTCCAAATCATTAGACATCACTGAAGACCAGCAGCTGAATTAGATTTGTATGCCAATAGATCATTTTCACCTCATCGGATCATCATAGAATTTTTGGATAGTGATACAATTTCTTGTCAGATTCCCCTAGACGAGGCCATACCCATCAGTTTTTCTCGAAAATGGAGTCTTTCCTCTTACTTTCCTAGATTCAAGGGACATCACTGCATGTTCTCACTACTTTAATATCCATCGTCAATAAATTGTCTGGTTTTTTATCTTGTTCAACCTGACTCTTAAGTTATTGCATCCTAGTCATGGCTTTTTCTTGCAGGTAGTTGATTTGTTTGATGTTAAGAATAACGGCGTAATTGAATTTGGAGAGTTTGTTCGGTCACTAAGCGTCTTCCACCCAAGTGCTCCTGAAGCAACCAAAGTTGCATGTAAGATATTTTATGTCATGACAGAATATTATGAGGTTGAACCAGATTCCAGATCCCTGCTCTGTCAAATACGTTTTAATCTGATGGGGGAATAAATTGTCTTTCAGTTGCATTTAGATTGTATGATCTTCGACAGACAGGCTACATTGAGCGTGAGGAGGTGAATACTCAGAAACTATGCTCTTTCTGGAATTTTCTCTAGATGGTCAGATAATTTCCATGACAGAAAGAATGAATATTGCTGCTTCCAACTGTTTATATAAATTATATTTTGCTCATACATCTTTAATTTTTGATGCCATGGTGTTAGGGAAAAGATAAAATTTTTAACTAGGAAAATTTTCTGCAGAAAGCTATTTTCTTTTGAAGTTTCATGCAAGAAATGCAATGAAGCCACTCTTATGTTACTTGTATTGGTTTCCATTAGACTTCTTCATGTACTCTACATAGTGCTTTGTTGGATTTTGTCAGATTCGGCATATTATCTCTTCTTCCTAGTGGGAGTACAAAAATCTTGTAACTGTTTCATTATTCTTGAACTGCTATCACCAATACTTGTGTCAATAATTTTTCCTCTGGAAGCTGAAGGAAATGGTACTAGCTCTTCTAAGTGAGTCAGATCTAGCACTTCCCAATGATGCCGTTGAATCAATTATAGACAAGGTGCTGAATAATACACAGCTAATAATTTGGTGTATTTCACACATTCTTCTTTCTAGATACTCATCTATGCTCTTCTGTTTACAGACAATGTTGGATGCAGATTTAAATGGAGATGGGAAGATTGATCTGGAAGAGTGGAAAGAATTTGTGGCAAAGAATCCATCTATCATAAAGAACATGACTCTTCCATATTTAAAGTAGGTCCTCGAACTCTCTATATTTTATCTGCTACCATCAAATAGTGAATTTCTTGCTTTACTGAATCTGACTTCTATTTTCCAGGGAAATAACTATGGCATTTCCCAGCTTTGTGCTGAACAGTAGAGTTCAAGATTAGAAATAATTGTCAAAAAAAATGACTTTGATGTTCTTTTCTACGGAGATGCTGGAAACATTCAGATAAGCTCCCTGTCAAGAACAGAATAGACTCCATGGTTGCACTTAACAAAGTATTGCGTGGATCAAAGGGAAATATAGTTTCGTCAACGGCCTTGAACTGCAGCATAATGAGATTAACCCGCTCTACGTTGGGATGTTTTCACGACACATTACTGATTCATTTTATGGAACCTTTAGATTGCTTCGCATTGTCTCCATTCGCTGGGTCCTGGTTCTCTAACTCTTTGTCTGAAATTTAATAGCCAACTGCCGCAAGTTCTTTTGTTTTCTTTTCCCAGGATTTCTCTCTTATCAACTGAAGCTCATGAGCAATTTTCTGCTGCCACCCCGAAGTTATGTGGCTTTTTTCTGTTAATAATTTACGTCCCTTTTTTAATATTATTTTTCCCTTTGATTGTTCTGGAATCAATCGGGAAATATAAACACTCTTAATGATAGCTTTATTTATAGTTGTAAAAAAAATGTGAAGTTAAAGAGAACATATTTAAAATGCTTGGCAAGCTGTTTGCTTTGAATGATTCTGTTCCCAACAGCTTTTCCTTCGAAAAACAAGAGCAACCGAATGCGATCAAGTTGGAAAATTCTTGAACAATTTAAAGGAAGCATGAATTTCAACTTGATGGAACTGTAGTGATAATCGAAATCTCCATGGCCATATGCTTGTGTGTTCATTTCTTTCTGACCCTTTGTTGTTAATTGATTTTGAGTGAAGAGAACCTGAAAATGATCGATGCTACCGGTCATTAATTTCATGATTTGCACAATGCTTCATTTGAAGATTTATCTGAAGATGTTATGATTAAGCACCCTTTCACCTAGTATTTGTATAGACATTTGAGGATGTAGATTCAAAAGGAGATGGAAAAATTGATCTGGAAGAGTGGAAGAAGTTTGCGAATCACAAACCATCCTAGCTGAGGAACATAACAATTCCATACTTGAAGTAATTTCATTGAGTTTTCTTACATAATATCCTTTCTGAAGAACAATTCTAAAAATTTATATTTCATACTATGATCCCATTCTATAGCCATTCCGAAGCCAAATTAACCATGGATATAATTACATTTGTTGCAGGGACATCGCAACTGTATTTCCCAGTTTTGTTCTGAGATCAGACATTGAAGAATGGTACATGTATTTCTATTTGCCCGAATAAACCAAGCACCAAATTTGTGAAGTCATTTCCATACAATGCTAATATCAAACTTCACAATCTTCTGCCCTGGAAACATTGCATTTCACATAATTCTCATCAGCAAAATAAAAAATTCCAGGACCAAATCTCCATCAAATTACTCAGAATTGTGGAGCAACCATGTCTTCCAAATTCATTGGATAGCACATTCTGCTATGCAAGCAATTTTGCGCGTTATCTGCAAGAATTGTATTCACTGCATCAGTTGGATGGAACTGATCCCACCTGGTATGATTCGAAGCATTGCTGCAAGCCATTTCAGGTGATAGGCACAATAGCCACCCCTTATACTTTCCTAACCCACAACAGGCATCGGAAGTAGCATTGAAACCCGAATAAGAAGCATATGGTATGAGATATTAATGCTAATGAAAATTATTTGATTTCCAAAAGAAGATTAGATGATCTTACCATGCTGCTCATAATTCTTGATTATATACATAGAACCTTCATACATATCACAGGATATGATATTGGAACGGGGAAGCTCCTGAGCAGCTCGTCAACCATGTATCTCCTTACAAAATTGAACTCTGTGATCAACTCATTTATATCCTCTACACACTCTTCATTTTCACTGTTGTACTTCCACAGGAGCACAACCGATAGGTGTCAACCCCATGAGCACAACTTTCCTGACATTCATGTTGTATGGGTTCAGTTCTATCAAAATTTTCAAGTTCAAAAGTTTGAACTGTTTGATTCAATAATTGACACTAGAGAACACAGCAAACACGCACAAATGAACAGAAACAGTAGACACAGGTAATTACCTTGAGTTCTTGCCTCGTTGTTAATGCCAAGAACTGGTTGAAACCCCATGGTAGGTAAAGGGTCTGCCTATCAGATATATTAGGCAGATAGTAAATTATACATTCATTTATCCCGATGGAAAGATAAAACAGAGAGTTGGAGATGAAATTTGCTGCAGCATCTTCACTTATGTTTAGAATAAACTGCTGATAATTGCCTGTGAACTACTGAATTTGCTGTGTCAAGGAGATACTTTGACCCTGAAACACATTACATCAAGAAAAATTCTTTCTAAGTGCTTGGAAAATCTGTGTTATCTTGCTGTAAAGGATTGGGATTGTCAACAAAGAAAGTGGCAAGCATACCAATCGTGACCCGCTTGAAATTATAATTCCAGCTCCGGCCGATGCGTAATTCACTCCTTGAATCATATCTTCAACGCCTCCAGTTTTCCCAAGATAATTAGGTATAAATGGGAGCCCGAAACGCAATGCTAAACCAGTATTCAAACAGACAAGACTTATCAGAAAAATCTTAATTCATGTCAATTTTTATTTCATAACTAAAAAAGTAAGATGAATATACAACAGATTCATACATAATCTAACGAAACCAAGAATTTCCATCCAAGAAAAAGGGACCAAAATTTGTGGTTCACTTTCTCAGAAACCAAACAGATTGAAACGAGAGGGAAAAACAGATTTAAGAAATTATCCAGATAATAGACAAGCAACCTATAAGATTCAAAAGATCCAATCTTCCTACTTGCTTCAAATTGTTAGAACCCAAAACTAAAAATCAAGAAAACCAACAAAAAAAGGGGAAAAAAGCAGAGAGTAGGATAAATAAGGCAATGAAAAAAAAATTTACCAAGATAGTCGACAGGGATTCTTCGATTACAGAACCTTCCTGTAGGCTGGTGAGCATCAAAGTCTCTGCCATAAGGAAGACGATCAGCTCTAGCAAACGTACCGGGGAAATTGTTAGTGCCACTGTCAATAGAAGAGTCTCCTATTTCGAAGACTGCAGGAACAAGAGGATCGGAAACCGGAGCTGTCGATGCTGCTGGTGTTGGACATGGAGTTTGGGAGAAAGAATGAGAATAAGAAGAAAGTGATATTGAAAAATCGTTAATGTTGATGAATTCTGGTGAGAAATTAAAGAAATCTTGAGGAAATTAAAGAGCTCTTAAGGTGTTAACAGTGGCGGATATCATGCAAAGAAGAAGAAAGACAAGATTTGCCTTTTTTTTTGCTTCGGCCGGGGGAAGCAATTGGCGGGTAAAAGCACAAGAAGACTAAAATGCCCTCGAGATCCAGTTTGGGAGTCCACGTAATCAACAGAGAAGTTCGGATAATTCCAGCTTAGCCCATTATCTTGGATTAACTGTGTTAGGATCTGAGTTGAGCCCGATTGCAACAGTCTGTAATGGCCCATTGACAACTCCGTTAAAAGTCAATGGCAAAACGACAAGGGCGAGGAGCGCCGTCTGATTGTTTCCAGACCGACACGTGTCCTGGAACATGTTTAAATGTTTATCACTTACTGTCGGCGCGTTGATTTTAATATTAGAGTTGCTTTTCAGAATGTTCAATCAATTTCTAAATCCAGTAATAATGGAGTTAGTGCATCGGTGGTGTAGTGGTAATAGTAATAATAATAGTAGTAGTGCGGGTGGAGTTAGTGCATTGGTGGCGTAGTGGTAATAGTAGTAGTAGTAGTTGTCAATTATTGTTGTTAAAACTACTACAAAATGTGTAGTTGAATTTGATGCCCGTGGAGTCAAAGGCAAAGAGTCTTCATTTTGTTTCTAAGAAATGCAAAAAAAAGACAAAATATCTCAGGGGTTAAACTAACTTCGTCATTCGATGCACACGCGACTGTACTACCGCCACCCGAAGAGCCACCTTATTCTTACCTTACCCGGGGACGTTAGCGTCACGTCATTCAAATCCAACATAGTCCGTGGAGTAACGGAAGACGAAGGTACGTTGCTAGATAAAATGACCTAATTAACCTCCAGTGAATTTTAATAAAATTAATTAATATATTGGACCTAAAATACAGTAATATTACATTTATTATTAAACTTGAGACAGTTTATTTATACTCTTTTAAATTTCCTCCATACAATTTATTAACACTTTATTGAATATAAAATTAATAATACATATGAAGAATTTTAAAAAGTTTTTATTCAGTAATATTTTTTAAATATTGTAAACTGGTAAGGGCTTTGAGGTAATTACGACCTACCTCCTTGCACGAAGTTATCAGCGGGGAAAAACACTTTTGTCTTCTCTTAATAGCCAACAAACGGCCGTTAGTAACGTTATACGTCGTCGTCGTATGTTTAAAAATTGAAACATGCTCCGTCATAGTCGTTGGGTCAAAAGCTTAAATAAATAAAGCCAACGGCTACAATACCGTTCTTTCCTCCTCTCTTAGCGACAACAACAGTTTTAGGGGACGAGAAAAACTCGGCGAAAAGATCTTCTTCCATCAAAACTGAAGAACACCAATCACGGCAATACGGCGAGTTATCGTCTAAAATTAATCGTCAATCAATCGCCATCAGATCTTTAAAACTCCGATTATTCGGCCCTTTTCCTTCGATTCTTTCCGAGGGTAAAGAATCCGCATTCATTTTCTCTCCCTTTTCGCTCCCAAACATGTATTGTAACCCCTTTGATGCATCAGTCGCTCTAATGTCTCTTATCTGAACCCAGAAGCAGGTGCTTTTTGATGATTGTCAAATTTCAGCTTCTGGGTTTTGCCCATTTGTTCCGAACATTTTTTTATTCTTAAAACATCGAAATTTTTTCAATATGTCTGCTGCTGATATTTCCTTGAATCCCATTCGTCAATGTCTCGGTTACTGTAGTAACGTAACTAGTCTGTCGTCAAGCGAGTCAATCATGATATTTTTAAGTGTTTCGGGTTCTTTAGTGCCAATGCATGTGTTGGAAACTGATTCAATTGAATCAGTGAAGCTTAGGATTCAAACATGTCAAGGCTTTGTTGTCAAAAAGCAAAAGCTTGTATTTGGAGGGAGGGAGTTGGCTCGTAACCATTCACTTGTCAAAGATTACGCTGTCATTGGTGGGAATGTTTTACATTTGGTTCTTAAGTTGTCTGATCTTTTGCTTATAACTGTTAGGACCAGTTGTGGGAAGGAATTTGAGTTTCATGTTGATAGGCATCGAAATATAGGGTATGTGAAGCAAAGGATTGCTAAGAAAGGGAAATGTTTTGATGTTGATGAACAGGAGATATTTTGTCAGGGTGAGAAGCTTGATGATCAGAGATTGATTGATGATATCTGCAATGATAACGATGCAGTGATTCATTTGTTGGTTCAGAAATCTGCAAAAGTTAGGGCTAAGCCTGTTGAGAAAGATTTCGAACTATCTGTTGTAGCAGCGAAACCGAATGAGAGAACAGGTAGTGTAGATCAGGGAGAGAACCCATCAAAGGAGTTTCGTGTTGTAAATAGAAAGCCATTTTTTAGAGATTACTGGTTAGAACCAGTTATTATTAATACGAAGGTGAAATTGTCATCAGCTGTTTGGGATATGATAAACTCTACCTCTGATGGTTTGGAAAGAGGAAATCAACCCATCAGATCATCCAATGGCACAGGAGGAACTTACTTTATGCAAGATTCATCAGGTCTGGAGTATGTTTCCGTGTTTAAACCCATTGATGAGGAGCCGAATGCAGTAAACAATCCCCGGGGACTACCGGTATCATCTGATGGCGAAGGATTGAAGCGAGGGACTAGGGTTGGAGAAGGTGCATTGAGGGAGGTTGCAGCTTATATATTGGATCATCCCAAGAGCGGTCCTCGCTCATTATCTGGCGAGATAATGGGCTTTGCCGGTGTACCTCCCACAGTTATGGTTCGTTGCTTGCACCAAGGATTTAACCATCCACATGGTTACGAATATGCACTGAAAAATATTAAGATGGGTTCTTTACAGATGTTCATGAAGAACGAAGGGGATTGCGAGGACAGGGGTCCTGGGGCTTTCCCTGTCGAGGAGGTACACAAGATCAGTGTGTTTGATATAAGAATGGCAAATGCAGATAGACATGCTGGTAACATATTGGTTGGAAAGGGGAACAATGGTCAGACTGTGCTCATTCCGATCGATCACGGCTACTGCTTGCCTGAGAATGTAAGTGTTGCTCTCTGTTTGCAAAATGTTGTGCTATCAATAATTTTAATTATGTGCAATGCTGTTCTTTGTTATGAAGTGACTCAACATTTATATAACTTTATGTCCAAGCTTGCATGTACTAGAAATGCTTGTCTATATGCATGTGATTGTTTTAATTTAAAGTATAGATAGATTGTTAGAAATTGTCGAATAGAGGTGCACACAAAGGGATGGAAAACAGAGGGGCTTGAGTTAGGCTTTTGTTGAAGAGTTGACTGGGTGCCTTGCCTGATATCCTGGAATATTTGGCTTTTCAAACCTGGATTTTGGAGGTCAGACGAGATTGTTTGGATGGGTAAGAGATGATTGTTTGATGGATCAAATTTTGTACAGGTTTGATCAATACACATGCATTTGTCGGTAACCATTTTTGGCACCTCAACTAAAGTTTTGAGAATTATGTTTTCACCATTTTTCTTCTGTTTAAGAAAAACCAGCGGCAGTTGTGACACCAGAAATGTGGTACCTTCTTGTGTCGATGTTTTGTTCATTTGGCTAGAGTGCTTCTGTGGTGATGTATTAGATGTCATTCTCATTGATTAGGATGAACTTTTAGAATTTGCTCGTCTCTTCTACTGCTCATCATCTTGGTTGTGGGATAATTGTGGTATTTTCTGTCATCTTGGCAATTCTTTCAGAGAAATGATCACTCGGTTTTAGGCCATGGAATTAAAAGTATTTTCTGCTCTTTGCAGTTTGAAGATTGCACATTTGATTGGCTTTACTGGCCGCAAGCTCAACAACCTTATTCTCCTCAAACAATTGACTACATCAAGTCATTGGATGCTGAACAAGACATTGCTCTTCTGAAATTTTATGGATGGAATGTCCCACTTGAGTGTGCCCGAACACTCCGTATCTCCACTCTGCTTTTGAAGAAAGGCATAGAGAGGGGTCTCACTGCTTTCACCATAGGAAGCATCATGTGTAGAGAAACTATACACAAGGAATCTGTTATTGAGGAAATTATTCGTGAAGCCTGGGACTGCTTACTTCCTGGCATGAGTGAAGCTGCATTTCTCGAAGCTGTATCTAAGATCATGGACTCCCGGCTTGACAAGCTCACAAAATAATTTCATCTGGCTCGTATATAACATGTATGTATTTAGCGATTGCAACAGTCCATTTTTGGATGGACTGCATTTGCACAATTGTGAATGGCTTATGTGGTTGTAGTAGATGGACCTGAAGCTTATCTATATATAATTTACCTCTGTCGACTTTTACTTGGTATTGTGTTGAAATGTTGAACAGAAGTTTAAGATTGATGAATAATAAGTCTGCTAAGATTATATAGATCGCCAGGGCCTTTAACTCAATACAGAATCTTAAAATCCTGGATACTTTGTATGTTCATCTCAAGGTTGTATCGGTTTAAGATCTTGGAGTTACAGGCAACTGAGTCGGCGAAGGTTTCACTTTCCAAAAAATGTGCGTCTCTGATGTTCATCTGCGCTGGAAAATTATAAGAAATGGCTGCCGATGAGATATTTTACTCATTGCATGCACGTATTTTTTTCTCAGGTTTCTTTGAGTGACGGGGTTGTTTTCTTTGTTGCAAAGCTTCAATTGTATCTTAACATCTTCGTATAATATTCTAGTATTTGCAAACAATCTGCCCCATTCCCCATTTCTGTTCCTTTCTTTTCCCAATAACTTCCAATTTTTTTTTCAGTGGTTTGAGCTATGCAATGCAATGCAAGTAGCCCTTTTCTTTCCCTTAAAGCTGTCTCAACTGAATGCAAACTTAAAATTCGAGGCAGCTCAGATTTTTGCACCCACCAGATCTTCATCCTTTTCTTCCCTCAATTCATGCATAGAATACATTCATGGAGTGGTTGATCTAAACAAAGTGATCGTTAGTCAAGTCAAACTGTTTTTCTCATCTCTGTGCATTAGTCCAGGACCTGCAACAAGACCATATTTTACATGACCAATATGTTTCTACAAGCGTTGCAAAATGCAAAAACTTCATATTCCTCACTAGAAGTGTAAAGTGGCCGGACTGGCTTGATTTGGTCCTTCTCGATTTTAAAATAGTAAAACTTGATTTAGGTTCGTGGTAAGTTCGGAATAGGACAACAAAATAAAGACTTGTTTCAAGCAGGACCATATCCGCCGATCCTATCACGATCCCAAAGACCTCACCTATATTTATTAATTAAATATTTATATTTAAATTAAATAATAAAAACTTGCAAAGCGACCCAACACAGCCCATTAAAACTCGACTTAAGGGCCTCACTATTAGTTTTCTCTCAAGAGTGTTTGGTGTTTGTCCTTGAAATAACACTGGTTCAGATAAGCTTAAACTGTGTCAATTCATACCACATAAAGTTAGATTTACTGTGTTGGCTATAATTCAGAAGCAGCCTCAATTATTGCAAGTTTGCAATGGATTACTCGTTTTCCTGACAAAGGGGCCAAGGTTCTGCAGGCTGCTGCTTCGGTTTCCCGCCATTTCTATTCCAGCAGCTTTGGCCGTTGACAGCAACATCATCCTTGTCCCTTCTAGCACGTGATGTGAAGATAAAATATAGAGCATCTACAGCCTACAGACCCCATTTTTGACTGAACTGACGTGCTCAAGAACCGAAATTAACAAGTCTTGTCCATAATTCTTGGAAAATTAATTAATTAACATTTAAACTAAGCAAGTGAATTCCCATGCAGAAAAAGAAGAAGAGATGCCTTGTTCATCAGGGAAATTTCAGACATTCCAGAGATCCCATTCTGTAAATGTCTTAACGGACATTCCCCTCTTTTCCTTCCTTGTAAATTTAGTGATCCCATAGCTAACTAAATATCCCCATTTAATAACACATGACAATAAAGTCAAAAGTTACTGAATTCCCCCTCCCATATTTTCTTATCTTTCGTGTGTCAACAAAAACCACACCCACTCCTTTCACTTTCCTCAATTTGCATACTCACATCCACCTCCAAACACGCCCAATTTTCTCTCTCTTTCTCTTCAGATTCTTCATTCATTTTCTTCCTCCTTTCTTTGGATTTTAGATCAAGAAATCAAGAATTCTCTATTTATCCCAATGATGAGCAAACGGCATAGACCGCCGTCGGGCCGTACAAATTTAGCTTCATGTATAGTGGCCACAATTTTCTTGATTTTCGTAGTCATAGTCATTCTCATTGTTTTCTTCACCGTCTTTAAACCCAAAGAACCCAAGATTTCCGTTACCTCCATCCAGCTTCCGTCTTTCTCCATGTCTAACAACACCGTCAACTTTACCTTTTCTCAGTACGTCACTGTCAGGAACCCAAACAAGGGCGCCTTCTCTCACTACGACAGTAGCATTCAGCTAATCTACTCCGGTTCTCAAGTGGGCTTCATGTTCATACCCGCCGGCAAGATCGCTGCGGGTCAGACCCAGTACATGGCCGCCACTTTCGCGGTCCAGTCGTTCCCGATTTCCACTGCGTCAAGTGCGAGTGCGGTGATGGGACCGCCGCTGACCAGCGGTGGGTTTGGCGGAGGCGGGTGGCCTAATAACGGTTTTCGTGTCGGACCCACGATGCAGATTGAGTCGAGAATGGACATGGCGGGTCGCGTTCGGGTATTGCATTTCTTTACCCATCACGTGAATGCTAAGGCTGGATGTAGAGTTGATATATCTGTTAATGACGGATCTGTGTTGGGGTTTCATTGCTAGTAACTTTTTGTAATTGTAATTCTAGGTGGTTCCAATTGGATAAAACCAACTGTAAAGATTGATTTTTTTTTCTTTCCCAACTCAAAGTTGGTGGCTTTTTGTTCTTTAATCTGCTTCGATGGTTAGTTATGATTCAAGAATTGTGTTTCTGCTTTCTGGTTTGAGGTAAATTGAACTGTAAGTAAAGGATGATGCCTGTAATAATAGTAATAAATAAAGTTAGATTAAAGTTGGCTTGAAGTACGGTCCAATCATCTAGTAAGTTAGTGGCAGACTCTGCTGGAAAGAAGCGTGAAAGGCCGCGCGGCTCATTTTTCGTCATAAAGAAAGAGATAGGGCGTCGTTTAATGCAGCAATAATAGAGCTCGGGATCACCGTCCGGTCAGTTTCATAGGTCCAAATCTCCAATGAATTAGACGCGAGAATTGGATGGTCGGATGGTAAAAATGGAAGTCACAGTTGATGTGGTTAGTAATTCTAACAGTAACTATTATCTTTTACTGCAAATGTGCGACCGATGATTGCGCAGCGTAGAAGCAGCAGACACGGATCATCATTCAATGGTGTCCACTGTCTCGAGATTCTGAGTCCATTTTATCTCTTTCTTTCTTTGACCTGTCGTTAGAGCGGCCCCAGGCCACAACAGTAGATGAATAATGCGTTGCAATTTGCAGACTTCGAACAACTTTGTTTGCCCAGTCAAAGAGTGGAGCAGCTACCACGACCAGCCCTTTCTCTGACAGTTTCGGCGGTTTTACGTGGATAACGAGGATTACTGCTGCAATATGATGACTACGAGTTATTGGAACTCACCCGGCTGCTGCTCGTTACTGAACTTCACTCATTACATTACTAATTAAACTAACGTTGTTATGACCAAAGAAACATATACCAAAGCCATTCACGGCGTAGTCCAACAAAAAGTCAAAAATCAGATCCTTCTTTTTTTATCTTGATTGAATATTACAGACAGGACACGTCTCAAGCACAAGTGATCTATTAACCGGGTTTAAACAATTGACTGAAATTTCCGGTGGGAAGCTAGGGATATGTGTTCCATAATCCATTTGATGCCAAAAGTTTTCCCCAAATTGTGCATTGTATAGGAGATAGATCAAGATATGACATTCCAAAGACATACTATTTGTACTTGTGAACCTGGGACAGCAAGTTAAGATCAGATTTCCACCACTGATGAATTCCATGAGCTTCCCTGAGATCTCGGGAAGGAGTTAAATTCACGGTCAGATTTGCCGATGGAATGAGGTGCAGAGGATCTGAATCCGATCCCTTTCCCATTACATTCATAAAAAGACCTCCAAGAGAGTGTTGCGTTGCTAACCTCTCAATGGCTCCTGCTCCGATATCTTCCATCTTCTTCCTGTGTTCAAAATATCCAATGTATTCCGAACAGACGTGATCTGCTGAATTCACAAATAAACCAGGAAGCCATTCTGATATAGCAAGAAATGAATCTTGAGACCTAGAATTACCGTTATTATAGTTTTTCTTCGCAGCAAGAGCAAGTCCAGCAGTTATCACACTTCCTGCTATTCGGATTCCATGCTTCACTTTCTTATCTTTAATCCTCTCAATTGGTGCAGAAAAGAATGGTGGATTAAATAAAAATGCTTCAAGAAAAACGCCAGTCTTGGCCATAGTCTTCCCTGCAAGCATTGCCATGGCTGACCCAAGGGAATGACCAGCTAACCAGACATTTGAATTACCTACAGAAGCAACCATGTTTCTGACAGCTTGCATAGCAATCTCAAAGCGAGATGTCAGATGGAGTCCATTTCGGATTAAGTGGAAGTCTAACTCAAGGTCTCGCAAAAAAGAATCTGGTTTTGTTAGGGTGCCTCTGAAGGCAATGACAAAGCGCGGGATTCCATCCGTTGACAACTCAGAATGAGAGGGTGAATGTTTGAATTCGTAAATAGCGCCAAAAATAGAAAAATCAGTATCATCTTTCAGATGGCGCAGCAACTTAAACTGGAAGAATTCCCACCAAGGAGAGGCAAGAGCTTGGGAACCTTGACGCTGCTGCTGACGGTCCCGCTCTACAACATAGACACCCTGAACCAAACAGGCTGCTACAGACCTTCGATGATTCACATTTGTCCTGCATAAGACAGCACATGTTATTATTTCCCCCACAATCCAACTAACAACGACTCTAATACAACCAAGTTTGATTACCTTTTCCTACTCAAGTCTAATATAGGATAGCAATGGAGTCAAACACAAGTTTATAGAAAATTTTTCAAAAGTATGAAAAGTTTGTGAAGTAAAGGATAAGACTAATTGTGATTTCAACACATGAAGTTTCTCGTAATACACCAACAGAAGTAGAGGGATCAATTGTCTTTGGTATATAACAATACGAATGAATTTCTACTGCTACATTGAACATAATATGTCCATATTAAATGACAGAATCACAGAGGAAATATCGACACAACTCAAGGCCATAACATTAATTTTGTGTGTAATGGTAGTAATATTCACAATGCTCCATTACACACAAAATTAGCATTTGTCTATTAATCTCCATGGTACAAATGCAATACTTCACATGAACTTCAACTAATTTCATCAAAAGCACCCAAATAAAGTCCACAAGCATATGAGATGAGAGGAAGACAATCAACACAAACTGAAGTATTGAAGTACAATGATAGAAATGCAACCATTTTGTCCATTAAATTTGACCCCAACTATTTTGGGATCAAAGCTTAGCTGAGTTAACTATGCCCATTATGCTTAGCCGAAGGTTTTACCAATCAATAGCAGTGAGCTCTAAGGGCCCAGAAATGCTAAAATCTTCCCTCTCAGAGGCCATAACACTATATATTCTTTTTTTTTAATCCGTTCTTGAGATCCTCAGAAGCAGTTCTGCATGCACAGGGAACATTCAGAGAGTTATCAGCAGTCAACCTGATATTTCAATGAAAATACAGATCCATACAGGAGTAAAGATAATCTTTCACAGACAATGGCATAGTTAAACAATTTAAAGCCCTATACATAATTTGCCGAATTCAATACAAGGCATGCTCAACTAAGTCAATAATGTCTAA
The DNA here is from genome assembly GCA_019650275.1 of Xylocarpus granatum. Lineage (NCBI taxonomy): Eukaryota > Viridiplantae > Streptophyta > Magnoliopsida > Sapindales > Meliaceae > Xylocarpus > Xylocarpus granatum. The sequence goes on along the minus strand of BNST01000156.1, from coordinate 33,168 downwards.
CTCAATTTAAATCCAGGTAGAACCGTCAGGAAGCAATTTGATTCCTAACAACTTCTCATACCCAATCAAGTTGGAGCATCTCTTTCTAGTTTGACAGACAAAAGCCCAAATGAAATAGCCATAGAACTGAATAGCACTGCCAGTTAAATTTTGATTGGAAGAAAGTTCCGCTCCTTCACAAGCAATTACCATATATCCAGAATTCTAAGTACTTTAGAACACATGAAGTCGATAACATCAACTAACCATCTAAATGAGAGAAAAACCAAGCCCTTTAATCCCAATTGTTTATTGACATCAACCAGTATCTACATTTTGTTTATCTATCATTTGAACCCTATGAATTGAAATTCTGAGTAGCTACCTCCAATCCTAACTTGAAAACCTGAACACATGCAAGTAATCAACTGTAAACCATATCCAATCAAAAGACAGGAATATATTGTAACTAAGCCTATCATTAATGTTTATGCCGATCCCAATGCGTATGGGTGACAAATATTCCAGAATCCACACTTCTGCGTCATAACGTATGCTACTGGTGAATGACGCACTCTATTTAAGATGTAAACACTGTCGTTTTGCACTTTGTACAGCTAAACGGACAATTTATTCACCATTATTTTATTCTGTAGCACATAACATATTCTTAATTTATACCGTAAACTCTGCTTGCTTTTAACTGCAAATGACATAAAATAATGAGAAGTAATAAAAATCCAGGTCAATCAGCATTACTAACACCAATTGACATCAATTAAAAGGCAACCCATGAAGATAATCTACAAGCCTCATCGGTTCATACAAAGAAACTTCGATCACAAGATTGTCATCTTCTCGCACTGTAACTGGTATAGAATCCACTACTTCAGTTAATTCCTCCAAAAAAAAAGGAAAAATTCATGCGTCGAAGAAAATTATTTGTCCAGGACACAATCAAAGAGCATCATTGCATTTAAATATCAAACGACAAAGACTAAATCCAAACCTGAATTAACACGATTGTTAGAAGAATGTACCTTATGAAATAAACAATCACAGAGATCTGAACGAGTGCTATGCGATTGTTTCTTCTTCTCCTTCTCTCTCTCTCTCTCTCTCTCTTTTAATTTATAATCGTAGATCATTTTAATTTGGACCCCAAGGCTCGGTGACGGAAAGTTAAAAATGTGGTCGTCATCCAACGGATGGTACTTGAAAACAGTTTATTTGATGAAACGGCGGCCTTTGACAGCTTACGTAAATACGTAGTCGTTTTCCTGATTGTCCACGTGGGCCCACCAGGATGCAGGGATGCAAAGACGAACATCCGATGCATTTCCACTTTTATCCTTACATATGTTACATATCATTATTTTAAAGCGATATGTAACATATCGCTTTAAAATAATGACATGTTTAGAATATTTTCGGGTGCACGTGGATGCACCAAATCAAACCCTTTTGCCAGCTCGGCTCGTTTGGTTTTGCGAAAAGTTGGGGCTCCTTCAACATGCCTCCGCATCCTCGGCGACGTTGAATACTATTAAGCGAAGAGAAATTATTTGAATATTCTATAGCGTACATGTAAATAGCAATGCTACAATGTACCCTTTGATGGAAGATCTGTTTGGAGATATTTGATACCGCGTTTGCACTGTAATCTTAAAACACGATAAGATACAAGCAGGTAAAAGGGCAAGGAACAGAGATTTTTCGTGCATTGTAGGGAACATATATAAGCGTAGCAAGTGACAACAACAAATAATATCGCCCAATAAAAGATGCCTAATCACATCAAATACAATGAAACAAGCCAGCCGCTTTCTCTCCTGTATGACTAGTCATAAATGAAAGAATGACATTGTCATCGAGCCAAAATTAGGGAGCTCAAAAATCGACCGGTAAAATGTTGGTGCATCTACTTTGACCAAGCAACTGCGTCAACTTCTGCTTGTGCACTTTTGTATAATTCCAGCCTTTTTGCGAGCGCAGTTCGTCGCTCCATGATCGCTGGATCTTCATTCAACAAGGATGATAAACGCTTTGGCTGCAAGGATTTTCAGGAATCAACAATGTTAATCATCTACTTCGCATGAAGATCTTCAGAATTTACCAGGAATGCCGATAAATAAGGGTATTGAGGATTGTTCTCACTTCCATTTTTCCCAATTCAGTGTAGAAATGGTCAAGCAGGCTTCGTTTGGCCTCGCGCACTTGACAATAAACAATGGACTTGGGAATGGAGTTGCGCAGACTAGCGCAGACCATGTTGACGTAAGACAAAACCGTGGTTCCTGTTCATATATTGTGGTATGCAAGATCTCAAAATCAGTTCTGGATTATGTAGATTCTCATACCATTGTCTAAATGTTCAATGTAAATTATCTTACCATGCAGGAGTTAGATAGCCAATAGTGAGACAGACGAAAAAAGATAAATGCCAAGTTTGTGTGTCTGCATAAAACTTACCAATTCGCCTTAGATATGCATCATTGTATCTATCAAAAATTGAATGTGTAGGATTGCCTCCCTTCTCAATATCCTGAGGAAGCTTCCGGAAGAAATCAATTGTCAAATAACTACACTCCATATCAACAAGCTGAAGGGTAGCTTTTTTGCTCGTGTCCCTCATTCTGTCCAGTGACTCAATAGCCGCATTTGAAACCTCTACTCTGAGAGCAGGATACTGCTTTAATTCCTGAAGGAAAAAAAAGAGGTACAGATGGGAATCAATTCCAAAGACTACAGAATAGTGCTGGATATCCACCAAGCATTACCACTCCATGAAACGAGATTCTCAGTTAAAAGACCAGAAAACTAATATCAAAGAACTAAGAACGAAAGCACAATTAGTAAGTTATGGCATGGACAGGAACATGCATGAGTCTCACTGATGGCCTTGTGAACCAGCTCCTTCAATAGAGCATGAACCTGGAATTGGAATAAACAAAATTAACCCACTTGAAGCTTGAGCAATCTGTAAATGATCTAATTGAGCAATTTGTACATATACTTGAACAATTTGTAAAAGTATTTGAGTAACTTGTACAAGACTAGAATTCAGAATTTTGGACATCAAGCATGGACCAAGCTAAGCATTATCATGTATACTCTATCTTAGAATATTGGACAAAAACAAATAAATAAATAAAAGGAAAACAGAACAAAACAAATATAACTCAGAAAACAATATATGATCTTCAGCATGCCAACATAAAAGCTAAATATGACATTTCATAAATTTTTCATGCATACCGCATCAACAGATGCCTCAGCGGGACCTCTGATAGTAATTACAGAAGATTCAATCAAACGACGGTACCCCTGTTCAGGGGCAATCAAATGAGGCTGGTATCCATCAGCTTCAGTAATGAGCTTCCGGATATTTTCCATGGAAAGTTGCTTGTCAAATTGCAACCTTTTCAGAGCAGCAGGAAGCTGGTTATCAAAAACATAGTAAATTTTATCACCACCAGATCGCCTGTAGAAAAAAGGAAGAACATATCAGAATGAAATGCTTTACTGAATAGCTAAATTTACATATTATAAGTAGGAAATGTAGAGCCGTGGGAAGAATTAATGAAGATGATCAAAGTATGAGACATACACTCCGTCAAGGTGCTCCTTGCATATTTGATCAAAAAGACGGCAAATCTCCATGATCATATACAGCTTTCCCTGCAAATCATAAGCATAAATAATTAACAATTTCTACAGAACTATAATTGAGGATCGCCATAAATGAAGAGGCACAAGCTCACGTAGTGATCAAAACAGGAGAAAATGTGAACTTACTCCTGCATCAGCAGCAACAGGCTTTCCAAGATGACTCAATTCAGTTTCTAGCTCTAAAATTGTTTTGTTAATAAGAGACTGGATGCCTGGGATTCTGGACTTGATAACAGTTTCCAAATGCTGAAATATAACCATTATTCTTGCTTTATTATTCCAGATGAAACAGCATAGCAATACAACATTTCAATTTTCTACACCACATAAAATAAGAAGTCATATATCATTTGCCTACCTTTGAAAGCATCTTCGCTAGATGCTCTGAACCCATTCTGTGAGCAAGGTGCTTGTATTCTGGGGTAGTAGCAAAATACTCTCGCTCTCTACGCCGAGCAGCAATCATGTCAACATTCTTATTGATGTCTGCTTGTGATCGATTCACAACACCAACCCATGGAAATTTTAGCCGATAAGACTTTCCTTCCAATATCTACAAAAACCAAAATGTGACTCAGGATGTAGAAAAAAATAAAAATAATTCAAACTAGCACCTTGTACAGCCTGGATCCCCTCAAAACGAGAAATCGTTCAACTTACCTCAACTGCATCAGTACCATTATCCATCAGATCAATCTTTGTCAAGACCCCCAATGACCTCTCCCCTGAAAAATTTTTGAAGTAAAAACATCTAAAAGGTCATTTGTGCTAAAAATTAGGAAACCACAAACCATCAAGTTTATACAGTAAAAGTTCATAATAATTGACATTTTCTGAGAATTGACAGGATCTTTTGCTGGTTACCCATATTGAACCCAGAAAACTGTACATATGACACATAAAGCAGAAACATAGGAATATATCATTTTACACAGCAAGATTGTAAGTAATCACCTGTAGGATCAACCTCACGAGAGATTTTGATTGCATCAGATGTAGCAAGATCTTGATTTGCAGGTGAAATAGCAAGAATTATACAGTTTGGCTGTGTAAAATGTTTGGCAAAGGAATATAGAAACATTTTAGTATCTATCCTAGCATAAATGAAATCTCAAGTAATTTCCTAAAATTAGATTAACAGAAGAAAGAAATTGACTTAACTTTAATTTCATTTATCAAGAAAGAATTATCATACATAATACATGTTATGAGCTGTTCTTAATTTAATTACTTTTGCATATTTGGAATAACATTCATTAACAGTTTTCCACTTCATGGTACAATGGTGAGACCAGAGGTAAGTTTGGTCTCTAAAGTCCGGCAATACAATAAGAAATTTTCATTGGTCTTGATGAGAACCCATATAAGGATACAGGAAATTAACATGCTTGTTGGACTTCAACCTTATTCGTATAACATCTTTCAAGAAAGTTTGGTTTCTTATAGCAGTTTAAGAAATAGTTAAAATTTTCATCCAAGTTACAAAATCATTCCAATACTTAAAATGTAAATTACCTTCTCAATGTAAGAGCGAACCATATTCTCAATATCTTGCACAATACTGTCTGGTTGACCCTCTGCATTACCAAAGTATCATCTTAGTACAACATTGTGCATAGAATATAATGAAAAATGTAATAATCATTTCATTTTGATTGTAAACTAAAAAGTGTCTGCATGGAGGAGGAATAGATAAAGGATTTATGTAGCTGACCAATACTAGTTCAGAAGTGAGGGTTAATTGAGTTAATTTGATTTTCTTACAGTTATAGACCAAGGGAAAGAAAGAAAGTGTTTGAAGTTTATATCTCCCTGTTGGATTCAAGGGAACTGTTGTTTGTAGACCAGACAAGTAATTATACAACTGATCTGATGCATTTTGATTTCTGTAAAGAATGATAAAGGGAGTCTAAGGTTCCAACTTCCCCCTTCTTTCATTCTCCTTAAGCTTGTCAAAAATGAAAGAAAATTAAGATAAGAAGAAGATATGTATGCAACTGACTCAACACAACTAATGTGGAAAACAAACATAACTTACCAATTGCTACTTTGGTGAGCCCAGGAAGATCAATAAGTGTCAAGTTGACAACTGTCAAGGTTCCAAAAATCATTATATAAAATTCATAAATCACGAGTATTGAAACATGTAGGATAAGAATGATAGTATCTGTAACTGATATAAATTTCAAAACAGATCTATTTTTTCAGTGGCTAAAAAACAAATTCCTGAAATAACACATTGTTTTGGTATCAATATCAAGCTTGGAGCTACATGACAAATCAACTTTAAGTTAATAAAAACCTAGTGCCAAGCATGACAACAAAACAGTGAAAAAGAATGTATGGAAACCACATTGTTCTGACATCAATATCAAGCTTGGAGATACCTGATAAATCAACTTTAAGTTAATAGAAAACTAGTGGTAAGCATGACGATAGAACAGTGAAAAAGAAAGTATGGACACACTTCAACTTGAAGGCATTTTGAGAACACCAATATATTTGAGAAAATTAGCATGGTCCATATGAAAACAGACAACTCAAAGCCTTAACAAGAACTATAACTTAAGGAGAAGCTAATTGGGAAAAGTATAGGATTCTTACAACTAAACTCACTATTCTGTTATATAGCTGGGCTAGATAATAAATCAACTGTCCCGCAAACAAAGCAAAAAGGGTTTTCAAAATAAATACTTGAGATGGAATCCAAGAGAGTCGGATGACTCTGAAACAAAGAAACCACAGAATTACCTTTAGGAGAATAAATACTGAGATGAATTGGAACACTTGAGATTTGTTTGGTGCGACCAGTCTCTTGATCAGTCTCATCTTGAATCTCCTTTCTTACAGCAGCTACATAAATAAAGTAAAAATTCAAAAGTGAAATGAACCAAAAACGTACTCAAGTAAGAAAATGGGCAATTACAAATCAACGCCTAAAAGCATAATATCAAATGACAAGAATAAATCCAATGCAATCACACTTTTGTGAAAAGGCTGCATAAAAATAGAAGAGACAATAGGCTTTATAATCAGAAACAACCAAAAAGGTCAAACATAAATAAAATATCTATCTATATATATATATATATATAGATTAGTACCAAAATCAGTAAATCTTTTTCTTGGGAGATGAAGAAACTCAGCATATTCTCTGCTGCCTTCATTGATTTTGTGAAGCTGCAAGACCAGAGGACGCCGTGTAACAATCCCTGCACACATTATGCATGTTATCAACTCAATTCAACAAGAGGAAATAAACTGAATGTCATGGCAGGAGTATCAAAGCCGAATATACCAGATCCACGAGGTAAGAAGTCCTTGCCGACAATGCTCTCCAACACAGAAGATTTCCCTGAACTCTGGAGAATAATGCCAAATGTCTTTATTAGGAATAATATTTTGCTTTGACATTTCAAGCAGTCTAGTTTTCATTGTTTCATACAAGTTTAGCAGAGTGGCAACATCCTTCTAACAACATTGAACAGAGAAAATCTGTGCACACAAACTCAGACAAACAGACATGTAAATTTCAAGTATTTGAGGAACTCATACGCAACTCAGAATATTTGTTGGATTATTATAACAAATATCAACTTTAATGACGTCACATCACAATCTGCAATTGACCACGAAGAAATAATTATTTAAATTAATATGGAGAAAATTTCGGTACATATCATTGTGGCATACTGATGGAAACAAAATTTGACAACTCAAAAGATGGCGCGAAGATCAAACAAAAAATTTAGATAAGAACTAAGATCCAAATAATTTTATAACAGCTAAGAGAAAAATAGATAAATAAATCAATCAATATCAATGAAATCACAGCTGAGATCAAACATAAACGAGCTTAGCTCTATCAAACAGTGCGAAAGAAATTATAAAATAAAATTTTGAAAAAAGAAAAAAACAGCGGCTAACCTGGCCACCGACAACAGCGATCGCCGGTAGAGAGTCCCAAAGAGTAGGCAATGCACTGGCTTCTCCGTGGTCACCTAGAGCCGTACAAGCTCTCTGCATCTTATTAACCAAAGTAATCAAATTCTCCATTTCCCCAAGCTAAAACAAATAACGGAGCAGAAGGCAATAAAAGGCAGCTGTCGGATTCAGATCACCTGGCTCTGGCAGCCGAGGCTGCAAACGGCAACTTCAAGGGAGAGATGCGATTTTATTTTTGCTTCGCCGGGAAGACAGGACGAGAGATGAAAGAGAGACGAGATGTTAAATAAGCAGTACCGTGTAGGTGGAAATGCTAAATAAGTGCGTTTACTAGTGTTTGTTGTTTACTGTGTTGAAACGAAAAGAAAAGACGAGAGATGAGATGACCGGCGATTACAACGGAACTTCAAAGCCGGTTTCTTGTAGTATTTAGTGTTTTAGTTCTTGTCTCGCGAGATTTTCGTTTTATTAAAGTCATTTTCTGGCCGTCTCCACTCTCCCAATTCTTCTTTTTCTGGAAATTAAAATTTACAATACAATCCGAATATTTTTATTTTTATAAATTATTTACTTCAAAGATCTGAAATTGTATTTATTTTAAAAATTTTCACATTTTAATCAGTTGGGTCCTCAATAAAACTGAAGATTCTGAGGCCCATGTAATCATAGACCTCAAAACTCTAGCGGGCAGGTGAGATTCAAATTTGAAAGAGCCCCTTTGAAAAAACCATGGCCCACAATATTTGAATTTTGGAAGCCTTCCCAAATGATTTTAAACCCAACGGTACAATTGCACAAATGGCACTTCTTGCGTTGTCACGCGTGATCATTATCAAATTTGTCAATGTCTCTGCAAGAGTTTCAACAAATAATTAAAATTGATATAATTAAAATAAAATTTTTTAATTAAATTCACTTGTTGAATTATTTAATTAATAAAAAAATATTTATTTATAATAATTAAAAATAATTATATAAATTTATTTTTTTTTATTAAATAATACTATCACATTAATTATATTAATATAATAAATTTTTATTTATATATAATTTTTTATATGTAAAAACATGATATGAGCATAACTTCATTGATAATGTTAAATCAACCTCACATAAAATTAAAAAATAATAAAAACAAATATAATAATAGACAATTTTTTTAGAAAATTTCATTAAAATATTATATAAAATTAACCTGTGCCGCCATCCCACATTGGAAAAATGTAAAATAGAAAGTACGGAAACAGATTGGTGACAGGCACCCAAATTGGTGCACAGTTGAACCTCAATAACAGCACAAGAATACCTGTTTTCTAAGTAAGGGATAGCTAGTTAAATATTCATAGCACAAGATACTGGTAACTCTGTGTTACAAGGATGTCTTATTGTTGTATAATAATGATAACACAAGGATTATGAGCTTCACAATCTGATAATAAAGTATACATGATAAGCATACGCCTGCATGAGTGACAGATAATTACTGGAGGACGTTAAAGAAGATGAAAAAATCACAGCTATCAGCAAGTATGGTCAGGAGATTCATAGCCATAAGGGTTCTTGCTGGCCCAATTCCATTGATCCCTGCACATTTCATTGATGCCGTATTGTGCCCTGGCATGGACAGTTCAAATTGTTAAGATTTAACAGCAATTTTATTGACTTCAATCATATGCAAGTCGCAGAAGCCTAATGTGGTTTGCGAATTAAACAATATATGATCTTAGTCGGATACCAAAGGTTTGGGTTTTCGAATTTGATTAGATTACAATTATTGAAACAGATATTAGAACTTACTTCCAGTTCAATTCACGCTCTGCTTTCTCTGTGGATGCATAAACAATTTCTGCATCACCAGGTCTCCTTCCAGCCTTTACAATAGGGATTTTCTGATACAGAAAACAGTTATTTCATCAACCAGGAAAAGAGAACTCTAAATAATATGATATGGAAAAAGACGCTGTTATTCCAATGATATGCCTCAGACACTTCATATGATTTTCACTCTTCCAATTCCAGAAATTGAAGTAAATAATTGCCTGAGATGTAAATAATGAAAATTTTGACAATTGGATACCCATAACAACATCCATGTCTAAGTTAAGTTTATCATTCAGCTTATCTTCTAATCTTCATAAACATACATAACATCCACTCACAGCAAGATTACTGAACCTCTGAAAACTATTTAGTTCTATGAATTGGAATGGCCAAAATCCATTTGCCCTTGGGGTTTGAAAAGCATATGGTAACTAATTTAATAACCATATTAATCCTCAGTGATCATTTCATGAACCACCCAATGCACTCCTTAAGTGATCATATGATTGCATGAAAGAAATTCAATCATTGAGAAATCCAGCTTAAAATAAGTAGGATATTAACAAACCAAAGCAAATATAAGTACCTTTCCAGAAACGTTTTCAAATGCAGCAACCATCTCCAAGACTGATGTTCCTTTTCCTGTTCCCAAATTGTACACTTCACAACCTGTAAAAAAGGTCCTATTGGGATCAATGCAGGAATTTTTCATGACAAAAGAAACTCAAAACATTGAGGCCTTATATCCTAACATTAGAAAATCATAAAACTGTAAAGATTCAGAACAGACATGAGAAGTAAATTCTGTGGACTTGAAATTCAAATTTCAGTGATCAACTAAGCCTTAGCCTAAAAAGTTGCTAATACTACAATTTGCATTTGAAATTCTAGAAAATTTAACAACCAGATTAAACCATGAACAAAATTGGATTTAATCTGCTGCCAAGTAAATTTCAGTCAAAGAATTCTTACTGAAATAAGAATTCTTTGACCGAAATTTGGTATGAAAAAATAGTTCCATACATCAAATAATTTGATACTAAAACAGGCAAATTGTTCTGTAATTAGTGAGTATGAAGAGTAAACTTAGCACATACCTATCTTAGGATCATCAAGCTTTCGCAATGCGGCAATGTGCCCATCAGCTAAATCAAGAACATGGATGTAATCGCGGACCTGAAAGGACAAGTTCCATCCAAATCAATCCTCAGCACAAAGTATGCAAATGAACACTAAAAAGAAAAAAACAAATATGTTACTAAATCTACAGTAAATTTCCAATATTTCATAAATCAATTTCAACTAGTTATACATCACAGCTTCAAAAATACTCTCAGGAGCTGAAATCTAGAAAGCAGAGGACTCAAGAGATTCCATAAAGTAACTTAAATCTGGTTCCATTGTGGTAAAATGGCTGTTCAAACCAACAACTGTGATGCAATTAGAAGACCACTTGCAATCAAATATTTTAAATCTCACAAATTTTTCATGAAGAAACAATTTGAAACAGTTCAAAAAAACCTCAGATAAATGGATCTTAGCCCTGTAGTTTCATTATGATGATTACATGCTGCATTAAACTGAACAGATCCCAAAAAGCATGACATGCATGCACGTATAATCCAAAAGTTTTATGGAGGCAGCATCCTAAAACAGCTTACCCCTGTACCATCCTTTGTTGAATAGTCAGCTCCAAATACTGTAAGGGCTGGACGCCTTCCAACAGCAACTTGCTGCACAAAGGGCATGAGATTATTTGGGGTTCCACGGGGATCCTCACCAATTTTGCCACTTGGATGTGCACCAACAGGATTGAAGTATCTCAGCAATATGATCTTCCATTCTGAGTCTGAACGTTGGACATCGCGACAAATCTCTTCAATGAAAAGCTGAATGATCAACCTTGTCAGACATCATAACAAGATAATACAAAAGAAATGGTTAATGATAAATTTTTGAACAAAACGTGCAGGGGATTTTTCCAGAGATCCTGCATGGTGAAGCAGCATGACAAATACTAAGGCTTTAGACAAAATGAAGTAACAGCATCTTGTGACATGATAAATCAATAAATACCTTGGTTCGTCCATAGGGGTTCATTGCCTCCAGGGGGAACTCTTCTGTACATGGGACCACCTTTGGCCAACCATAAACAGTAGCTGATGATGAAAAGACCAGCTGGTATGTTTCAAAAGTAGAAAGATTGCTCAAGTTATTGATGCAAAGAAGAAACTCAATAAACCATATGAACACAATAATGGTAAATGAAATGAGACCATAATACAATTTAATGAAGGCAAATCTCATCAGCAGCACTGGTAAAGTGCACAGGGGACATACATTTTTGCAGCCATGGGCAGCCATAACTTCCAAAAGAGTTATCGTTCCAATAAGATTGTTGTCAAAATACAGCAATGGCTTCTGCACACTTTCACCAACTGCTTTCAGTCCAGCAAAGTGGATGACAGCATCAAACCTGAAGCATGTACACAAGGGAAAATGCGAAACAGGACAAAACAGAAGTTAAGCCACATGATGATTCCTTATTTGCGTAGACCATGAATCTACAAATAGAATTTTCTCCTTTTTCTTTTTCTTTTTGTCCATTTTTTACATCTTCATTATTGATAGATAGGTATAGATTCCCAAAAAACATGATTAAAGCAATATCTATGGTATAGATTCCCAATAAACATAATTAAAACAATATCTATACTTTATCACAAAAAAATTTGATGTTGACTTTGTTTTCAGATTTAATACTGAAGACGACCACATCATAAGACAACTAAAATGAACCACATGAAAAAAAAATTACTGCCAATTAGATATATTGAGATTGCCAGTTGAATGGAACTGACAGAGAGAATATAAACAGTGACAGCTCATGTCACCCAACTTTTTTTTTCAATAAAAAAGAAAGGAGCAAATCATTTACAATGCAGAAACATAATGAAACCAACTGGTCTAAATTTACTTCTAAAGTTCCCAATTCGCATATTATGAAACAGAAAGCATATCATGGCAGTAGAACCATACTTTGTTTCAGCAAACAATTCTTCCAGTGCCGGTTTGTTCCGGAGGTCCAACTGCAAGTAAAGCAGAAATTTAAACTTCAGGACCATCATGCAGTAATTATAAAAAAATTATGTCAACACATTAAGTTTAATCCTCACTTGACAGTGAAATGCAACAGAATCAGTTCACTGTGATAAGACTACAATTAAACAATGAAAAAGAAAACCCAATTCATGAATAAAACCAATAAAGTAAATCCTTATAGAAATTTTGTAAATTTTAAAATATAATAATAATAATAATGATAATAATCATCAATCCCATGGTTCACAAACGAAGCTAGGTCATATGCGGCTGCACGCAGTTGAATAACACATGATTGACAACACAGTACCACCGAAAGCAAGCACTAATTTTAGAAACATAGCAATAATGACAAACGATCAAGTGACGAGTTCATAATTTCTCTACCCAAAAAACAAAAAACAATTAAACTAAACTAAATTGATCAGTAAAAGTCCAAATTTTTGGCGCCAATAAAAACAGCCAGTCAAAGCAATATACAACTAACAATTAACCAGCAAATAAGAAAACTTAAAAAACTCTAAAAAAATTTTATTTTCCAACCATAACAGATGGACCGAAAATTTTTCCAATTAAAAAAAAAGCAGAATCAGCAAGTAACTAACCTTGTGAAAAGAAAGGTTATCGCCAAAATCGCAAGCGAGTTGTTTGACTGTACAGACGGCGATTTCAGAAGCGTTGTCGAGATTATCGACAACCACCGTTTTGTAGCCTCCGAGCAGTAGCTGAAGCACCGTGTGGCTGCCGATATAACCGGCGCCACCGGTCACCAAGATGGTCTCCCCGCCCATGTGCAAACAGCCGATCAGAAGAATCAAATTGCGACAAAGGGATAATTACGAAAGAGTTAGGACTTTGGCTTGACCTGGAAAAGAGAGGGAAAGAGGAGCGAATTTATAGAAAAATTTACCAAAATAGTGTTAAATGGGGAAGGTCGTTTAATGGAAGATAAATTCCATTAATTAAAACGATTTGTGTTACGTTTAAAGAAAGAGGAAGAAAGTGAGGACACGTGGAGGCTTTTTATTTGTTCTCATTGTGGACTTCGGTAAGACCGTTGAATACATGTGGCAGCCAGGGATTGAGTTTCCCCGGATTCTGTAGAGCTACGGGAAGTAAATTGACTGAAGTAGCCTTGTGTCAATTGTTGCAACTTGCGACAGAGCTCCGAGTGCAGCTGCTCAAGGGTAATTTTGTCAATGAGACGAACTCTAGGTTATTTTTAGAAATTAATCTCTCTTAAAAGCCAAAGCGCGTCAATCAAGACTGTTATTATTTTCTTTCTTTTTATTGATTGGTTCAAGGGAAAATACCGTCTCAAGAATATTAAATTTCAATGGAAGGTGGGTGTAATTTTGGAAAATTGACAATGAAATTGTCAATCTTACCTAAACAATTATGAAATTTGAAAGATATATAGAAAAAAAAACAACAACCCCATCATTTATTCCTTAATATCATTAAATATTAGCAATTAATCCTTAATGATATTTGTGGTAACACTAATTTTTGGTTGAATGTTACACTATTGGCTAGATCTGGATTGCCCTTAAGAAAATGGGTTTGTTCCTTTGCGTGGAGCAGTGGAAGAGCATGGGAGAAAAGTGCAAATAGATGCAAAGTTCACTGTGTTTGCTTTGCATGAATGCTCCAGAATATGCTTAGAAGACAAACAAGCACGATGTGAGGTGTAAGTGGCGAGATGTTCATCACACGATTTCTTTGGCTGGCTTTATTGCTGGAGAAGTTGCCTCATCTCATCCCCGGATGCTAATACATGAAAAATTCCCAAAGTGTTGGTAAAAGTTGCAACTTTTTCTCTGTACAGAGCTCAGCCATTCAATTGCCGTTTCACAAATCATATGATAACACCTTGATGGCATATATGGGTTGCCCCTGTTGCTTTTTATCTTATATTCTCGAATGATTTTGCACAGAAAAGAGAAAGGTACAGTCTTTAGATAAGCCCAGTTTGATTCCACAGTTGCTTGTATCAATTGGATACACCATAGAATATACCCTATTCCACCTCCCACCCATCAAGCAGAAAGAAGGGGATTAATATTATATTAAGACACAGCTAACTTAGTTTTATAAGTTAATTGGACTGGCAGCAATGATAAATTAGTGCCACCTGTTACTTGACAGGTAAACAACACAAGGCCAACTTCCTTTTACTTAGTTCCGATCACTAAAGAATCAAATTCTAAAGTCAGCCAGGATAAGAATCTAGATCGAGAATCTGAAGTTAAAAGCAACTTAAAAGTGTTATCTTTTTCTTCCACTCCTGAATGAATACTTTAGATGGCAGCAAAGTGGAAAACATAAAATGATGCTCTCTTCTTCTTCTTCTTCTTCTTCTTATTCTCTTTTAATTTTTCTGCAGGGATTTCAAACATTATAAAATTTAGTTCAAAGAATTGAGCAAGTGCTCATCCGTTCATACAAATCTGTTTTATGTTCATGCACTTACGAACATGGGGATTAGTTTCACAATTTTAAGACACAGCTAATGTTGATTCACAGAAGAATGCTTTTGTAACAGCAACAAGATTTAATTTGTTGCCGGAAAAAGGGTTTCTGAGACAACCAAGCATCTGATTTCTGATGCCACCGTCCCCGTTTCCATAAAAATCTTGTTGAGTTATATGTAAAGCAATCTATCGTCTGGAATCATCTGATATTCATGTAAGAGGAATTGGCACCATTTTTTCAATTAAAATAAACCAAAATTATACTCGGCAGTGGAATGTGTCTCATATACATGGATGGAAACTAGTGCAAAGTTGATTTACTTGGTCAAGTTTGCTGCTCCGTTGGTAAATCTTGGGAATTAATAAGTCTTTCTGCCTCATCATTTGCTTCGGCTTGCAGTTTCCATTTCTGCGTCAAAACAGTAAGAAAGAGACTGAAAAACAAAACTACATGCATATTATGACAAGAACTTAAGGCAGGTTGATCCCAGTGGAAGTTCCAACTTGCTTTTTCTATATGAATATTCTGTGACCTTCCCTTAAACAGTTCAATTTGTCAAAGTTTGGAAACTAGTATATTCCATCTCATGAGGGAAAAAACTGCTACAAATGAGGAAAACAAACCTCTTCAAGGTTTTCTAGTTCCATTATTTGTTGTATCTGTTCTGCAATGCTTTCCTGCAAACAAGAATCACTTGGTTAAATAATTTTACTAGCGCAGATCAATGCACAAAAGAGGTTATATGAATTTGTAGCACATACTGCACTGCTCACTGCCTCAGCAGCAAGAACATCAGAGTCCATTTCTACCTCAATTTCAATCATTGAAGAAATCTGACAAATAGATGGAAACAATATAAATTAACTGATTGTATTATCAAATCAGAAACTGAAGATATACATATGCTGTGGCAATGAGGTAACTTGTACATTCTTATGACAAGAAACATACCCTGGCATAGCTGTCAATCAGTTCAATTCGTCCCCTGAGGGAATTCTGCAAGCCTTCACATACTCTTTTAACTCTACTTTTCCTAGCACTTAAAAGGAGGAGAAGGTTGTTTCAGATTGATGAATTTTAAAGAGACTTTTAACGTCAATTAAACAAATTCATAGTCAATTAAACAAATATTCAAATCAAACTAAGTCGACCACTCATTATGCATTATTAAGGAATCCAAGTAATGTTCAGAGGATTTCACCGATAAGAAGGTTCTCCAACAGCATAAATTTTGTTCTCCAGTTGGCACATCCGAGCCAACATCCAGACCTACACATGAAACCAACCAACTTCTCATATCACATCACTCTGGTGTATGTATGAAAAGATGAAGGAAAAGTAGTGAACTGTTATTTTTATTATTATTATTATCATTATTATTACTATTGTTATTTGTGTGACTAGTGCTGACTGTTTCCCAATGTACAGCAAAACCTAGAGCTTACCGGAGGATAGAAAAATTAATGAGAGAAAATCCAAGATTCACCTTGGTAAAATGATTTTCCAAGCCCAATAATTCTATTCAGTTGAAACCCCCATTACATATATGATATATGTACACAGCCAATTCAACAATCTAAATACAAGACCACTCATAAGCACACTCATTTTTATTGATCAGGATTCAGACTTAGATCTTACCTTGCGATTTCTAGCCAAAATTCTTGTCCCATGATTCAAAAATGATCATTTTTATATTAAAGAAGTTTTTGTTTCAGTTATATTAAAGAAGTTCTTGTTTCAGTCTTGACTATTTTGTGTATCCAACAAATCCCAAGAATAGAATGTTAGTGCATAATAACTTGCAAAGAAGTGTACCTCTTTTTCAGCAGCTGCTTTTAAATCCTTGATACGATACTGAAGTATGTCATATTGAGATAGAAGCTGCTGCTTGATAGCAATTGCGTCCACTGACCTTTGAGGAAGCTGACACCATCAATAAATTAATTAATTAAGAAATATGCAATTTCATTCTGTCTGAGAAAAATCCTGAAGTGGTTCTAATTATATAGCAAAGAACATATGACAGAAGCAAATGAAAACATGCTGATTTTCATGTGATTTCTCCTGTTCAAAAATGGTGGTAAGCTTCAAAGTTGCGTCCATTAGGCTTCCTACTCAACATAGAAATAAAACATGGCAATGGTGGAAACTTGGATTGCTAACTGCATCATGGGTTCAGGCACTGAAGAACAGTCATAAAGAATGCCCGGATTCAATGAATCAAATATTTCAAGTGGTAAAATACTAGGAAAATTTTGTAAAGAAAAGCCACAAGATTCTGGCTTACCTGATTCAGTTGGGGAAAGACTACAGTGTTTAAAGTTACTCCAACAGCAAGAGATGTAACAGCAGCTACTGAAATGAACTGAGGCAAGCTGGGATCAATTATTCCTGAGGCAGCGTCTCCAGTGACCAGAACGGCCATAAGAGGGATGAGGCTGAAGGGGTTAAGTAAGGATGAGTTGCCATCTTTTGTTGGCGCTCTAACTAACAGCGATTCTCTGCCATCTTTGTGGTTTGTCAGAGACATAGGTTCTCCGGGGTAGAAGTTGGGAGCCTTTGGAGTAAATTTGAAGGGACCCATTTCCCTATATACATTTGATGGCACTGCAGAAGCAACTGATACCCTTTCTCCTTCTTGAGCAGGGAGATCAACTGTTTCAGTAGCAAACCTGTGTGTACGTGCCATGCCAGAGGGAGTCTGAACCTGCAAACAGAGTAGGAATTGATTACAAAAGGTTTCGACAGGTTAAGTCTTCCACTGAGCATATGACTGATTAGTTTAATCTGTTTCTTTTTGTGTAACACATCGCCAAAGTAGACAAACATGATAAATTTCAAAATAGATGAATTTGCATCTGGACATCAGATTTTAGAATCAGGAAAATCGTACCACTATAGAGTGGACGGCAGCAGGAATGCCTTGTTTCATTATTTGCAGAAATCTCAGCCCCCTTTTCCATGCTGGAATTTCCATGCTGCGTTCGGCAGATAGTTCCTTAGAGAAAATGAATATCCCAGCATCAACACCATACACAAATATATTTTGTCATCAACAAAAACGGAAATTTGTTGAAATAGAATGAAAGACTTCAAACTATATCTTTAATTATTATAAACACAGTAGATATGCTCTGGGCTACAACTTTGAAGCTACTCGATGCCACAGCCAAAAAAAAACCAACGTAGCAATCCAAGGCAAAGCAATTAGAAAAATATTGTGAGCGACCAGTCACATGACAAAAACTAAATTAGATGGAAGCAAACCAACCTTATTTCCTCCGATTCAATACTAACTATGTCACCAGAGACAAGCTCGTACTTGTAGCGGCATTTGGAACAAGATACAATCTGCAGCAACGGCGTTATTGCATATACATTAATAACAACTACCATTAGACTGAAATTTAAAAGAAATCCTAAACCGAATGCCATCCAGAAATGCATTTGTGACCAGAACAAATTAAAATTTCAGCGAGCACAATCAGACACTATAAGTCATTGGCACGATCAAGCAAATATACAAATAGAACAGAGAATAGTGGTGCAAATCCTACCGATCCAGGCTGATACAGTAATTAATTTTTAATGTACCCAAAGATGGAATAAATTCCAAATGATTATCTAAAATTGTGTGTGTAATGCACATACCTGAACACCATGTTGGGGTTGAGCAACTGCTACAGCTATCAAACAAGTCGGACATCTCACTACTTTCCCAAAAGGAACCTGTAAAACATTAACGATTTTCTGCTATCATTGTACACTCGTAATACACTAACTAAGAGAAACAGTAACTAAAATGAATCATAGACCGTATTTTTAAGCTCAATTTTACCTCCACAAGATGAAAATATAAACAGGTTTCGTACCTCTTCACCAGGAGAAACTCCTACTCGGCAAATATCTTCAATCAACTTAATAGCATTCGAAACTTTTAAGGATGCTGCAAGGCCCTGAACTAAGGATGTGTACACATTTACATCTGGCCTGGACCATTTCCATCTATCAACTAAAGTACCATTTTCACTCACACCTGCCCATTAACATAATATCAACATTGTCATTGCGCTCAAATCGAACTTAAAAATGAAAAAAAAATTGCATTTTTAATTTTCATGGGATGAAAATACAAAAATGTGTACCTCGATCGAAACTAGAACGCATGGCATAGAAAACGGATAAAGCCAAGTCAGTATTACCACGATCAATGGCAGCATTAATGATCAAACTACACTCATTAACACTTACAACGCCGGCGTCTCTCTTTGACCTTCCAGCCAGCATCTCCAGCACTTCACTCGCATCCTTTGCACTCGAGACTGTACTCAGCAACTCCTCGTCCAGAATCTCCCCTACCGAGTCATCCACGACGCCGTTTTCCCTTTCACTCAACGAAGCTCTCGTCCTAAAACGTCTTACTCTCACGGGTGCTTTCTTGTTGGCAAATAAGAGAGACAAGAGAGTAGTAGTGTTGTTGTTATATGGAGAAGTTTCATAGATTTTTGCGAAACGTGGAAGGGAGAAACCAGAGAGAAAAGGAGAGCACAAGTTCAAGTTCAGAGTCATCTCTTCTTTTGTGTCTTCAATCTTTGATGGGTCGTCTATAAGATTTACAGCTAAAGCTAAGCTCTGTAATGGCAGATTTCTATGTATGCAGATCAGCCGCGATAACGATGAGGAACGAGTGGTCGTTAATACGAAAGGCGAGGATTATTTATGTGCATTTTTGTGTATTTTTAGAAAGTTCATGAGTCGTCGATCGAATACTGGGCCCAAATAGGACATATTTGATCACGACAAGTGGAGTTGTCCTCAGAAGAACTACTTATTTGCCATCTGGCCAACAAATATATGATGATTTTCATAAACTACCCCTGAATATTAAGTATTTTCATTTGAGAATGTTTGATATTTCATAATGTCCTTTAAGTACCAACAAAATCAAAATCAAAATGCGAGAATACTGGAAGTTAGAAGTTTCACCGTTGCGACGGCGATGAGAACGGACCATCGGCTCTCTGCAATAATCCAGTATCCAGCATTCCCAGTGGCGATGGCGATCTCACCGGCCTGCGATTTTCACCTACATGGGACAACCAATTCGCACTGAGTGTAAGCTACTTGATCAACATTAGTTTTTTCATCTGCCTGAAATTAGCGATTTTGGCCAAAATAACACTCAACTTACTGAAGTTTTGTATGCATTGCAGTATGTTCAGTAAGAAAAAAGCAGTGTTGATTCTGTTGTCAGGAAACTAAAGAGTTCAAGGGATTGGAATTGGATTTTTGAAAGATGGAAAAATGATTGGGTCAAGTGCAATGGTAGGGGATAAGTCCAGATGGCCTGAGAGTTACAGTGTTTTTCAATTGTTCTTGCTGGTGTAGCTTTGGGAAGAATTATGTATGAACAAAACCGTGTCAGATATCCACACAGAAATCACTATTCAACTTCTTTACATGGAGCTATCGGCTTCTTTGCAGTCACCGTTGCTGCTATTCAGGTTTCTGCTCTGACTATTTCATTTACCGAGCACACATGCACTTGAGAATTTTTATTATTTAAATATTATTTAAAATAGTTAGTTTGATGCTTATGTTTGTTTGTCAGATACTGGCATTCGCTTTCAAATCACACAAGGAACCACAGCCCAAATACTGAAGTATTGGATGTTTTATCATCGGTGTGCCGGAGCACTAGTAATCCCCGTAGCAATTGGAAATCAGAAGCCGGGTTTTCTGTTGCCAGCGTTCTCATAACTGTTATTGCCATCGAAATACAGATGATGATTAGATATTCTAAAAAGATACATGTTGATGATGAACCTCCTCCTGACTTCAAAGTTCTTCCTGAACAAGAAGCTGTCTTCAAGTTTCCTGACTGTAAAAGAGAACTAATTACAGAGTAATTTCTTGACAATCACAACAATAATTGAGGGTTCATAAGTATAATGAATGCATGTGATGTAACAAGAAGCATGTAATTAGTATTGGGTTGATCTGGTTATTACTCAACAACTGATCCTTGCTTTTTCTGAAGCATTATTCCAAGTCCAATTATCATACACATAATAATCCACAACTATGGCGGAATTCAGTCTCGAGGATATTCTGCGTTACGTTTTGCCACACGGTGTCCTTCGTGATCATTTTAGGTTTTGCTCTTCGGTGTCCCTGGTGATCATTTTATTAGAATCGAAAAAGGATTTGGCGATGGCACTGAATGAAGATGGAAGTCAACAACAAAAAATTTGAACATCTTCCTCACCCATAAGGAAACATGCCTAGCTTCACTTGTGTTCCTATTTGGAATGACGGTGTAGCCTTGAGTGTTAGCCATCTCAATAGTTTTGTTCCAATTTCTTTTCTCCTGCATATATACATAAATACATAAATACATACATACATACATATATATATATATAATTCGTACTTCTGATTGCTAAATCCAAAACACGGGTAAATCAAAGCAGACGTGTATAATTCACAAGGGATTGCTAAACTGCTTGAATGACAGACAGAATGAGAAGCTATTCAAACCCAAACAACACAAACGAAAGCCTATTTCTTGTGTTCCAAGAAATTGAAAATATTCCACATTAAGCTAATCCTGGGTAAACTTTACAAGAGAAGAAAAGATGCATATATAGAATTACAATAACCGCAGTTAACCCCATAATTCCTTAATCAATTTAAGTGTTACATGCACTGTTGTAAAGTAAACTTGTAGAGGCCGTGTTACATCAGATGACTCTCATCTACAGTCGGTGATGGAGCTGCTTATGGATGTATCCGTCCAACAGGAACATTTAATGGCCACGGACAAAGGAATGCAGATCAATCTAGTATCACAGGTTCAAATCAACACAACTGAGATAAAGAGAGAAAATCTCATCACTGCCTGCAGTCTTAAGCCCCAACCAGGTAATGATCAGGAATACCAGCAGCACCGGCAGAACTACAGATAACTTGATTGACTTTTACAAGACACAATTCTAGCAAGCTAGGCAGTGAAAGGGCAGACTGTACATTGCTCATATGATCCAAGAACTACATGCAAGTCCCATATCCAAACATCAAAGACAAGCAGCAAACATTTAAAATGAGCAAAGAAGTAGCGGTTGAAAAAAAATAAGGACATCAGCAGCAGCTTCTAGATTCAGGCATTCTGGGCAACCCCAACATCAACTGACTAGCTATGGAAAATAAAATAAATAACTGTTGCGCGAGTGCCAACATTCAAGAAATCCTTTACCCAGGACTACTGGCATTAGTTGCCAAATCTGCCTCTTGCCCAAGGCACCCTCAGACGGCCAACCCCATTTCGTTGTTCCCCATTGTTAGGTGGGCGTGAGAAGGCCTTCATCCTCTGCTCCTTCATATTAGCAAAAAGTGAGTCCAGTGTTTGAGGCCTCTGCTTGGGCATTATATTATCCTCCTCCTGCTGCTGCAGAAGCCGCTGTTGCTTCTGCGGCCGTGACTGCAAGGCAGATACAATCATCAAGATTCCCGACTTCAGGTCAATGTCAACTTAAGCAAAAGAATATTGAATGCCATAGAAACAGACTGATAAGTCACCGGTCATACAACAGATTTAAAAAAAGTATCACCAGATCTTAAAAAGCTGATCAGTATTATCAACCAAGGATGTTAATACCTAAAACATGACAAATTGAATAGCTGGAAATTAAAGCCTAGTTAAGTTACTACAACTGTAAACAGACCTTACTCTTAGTTGTTCAACTCTATCAATGCGTATGTACACACCCCCAAGTTGTATAAAAACTCATGCATTATTTGACACAAAATAACTTTATTCATCTTGAATATATCCATACATCTTCCTATCTTGCTCATAAAATTTGACTGTTACTTTGTAAGACATCTTAATCGAAAATAGATATGAAATAGAACAATACCTTTACAGCAAAACCATTGTTTGCAGCCCTCCTCAGGACTGGCAGAGCTCCAACCCTGCACGCACAAATACAAGGACAAAAACAATTGAAGAAAGGCACCAGAAATTACAATCAAGATGGCAACTCTGATTCAAGGGAAACAGGTACCATACAAGATGGCCAGTATCAGCAATAATCAGTCACTTGTAAACAAGTACACAGAATAAATCCACTCAGTTGAAACCTGAGGCTCTTACCATTTATCATATGGAACTAACAGAAATCTAAGACAAACCATTCCAGGACAAATAAAGGCACTTCAAGATGACGGAAGAGATATTCTCCATTTCTTTTTGTTACACTTAAGGTTTCAATTGAAGAACATGCTCTGGCGTTCATGCCTAGTGCTCCATACGAAATGCTCAGATATCAAAACTGAGAAGAAGATGACCACATAGAGCAGAGCAGGGTAAGAACCACACGGGCCAATTCTCCAGGCAGTCCATAGAGCAACTTCCTCCTCTTTCCAGCTCCTCTTGAGAACAACCAAATTAACGCACCAGCCACAGAAACGTCTCTACTAGTAGAAGACAACATAGCTTGCTACCACGTACTAAAATACCATCTATTTACCAATAATGAGACCCAAGAACCATCCCAATTGGTTCTGGTTAATTAAAGCACAACTGCAGTTTCGCCCGAAAATCAGAACTCAGACTTTGTTGACAAAACAATATTCATCTATACAAGTCTATACATCATCCAGTTCAGTTGGCTGCTATCTATGCTTCTTCAAGCAGATGATAACCACACACCAATTGAGCAGGCAAGAAATAACTAGATATAAACAGAATGGCATAGTACCAGTCAATCGACTATAGAAACAAGGCAAGTTCCAGAATCCATAAAATCTCTGGGAAAAAACTAACATTAATGGAGCACCTAAAAGCGCATATTTCCTTGTTCATTATCTTCCAACAATTCCAGATCCTTAAGATGCCAACTAACTTGGTGGAAAAAGGCTAAAACAAAATGAGTGGATCGGCAGGATATGTGACATAATCACCGTGCAAAAGCATCATAATTCACCATGGAGTACAATCTTATGGAATATCAACGACGCAGGTTAAGACAACATAAGCTGAACTCTTCAATACAACAAAAATGCAAAACCAAGGTACTTGAAATACGAAAAACACTCACATTTGCGTAACCATGCACTAACCCATTTGACCAAAGATTGATAGGATGAGCTAAGGATCCATCAATTGAATCAACCACCTAACATACATTGCATTATTTTGTTTAATGAACAAATTATAGCTCTCATATAATGCTTCCACAACATTAAAATCCAATTATCAAACCTTTCGCATGTTTTGAGCTATTTCCACCAAACCTTATCCTCTTGCTCAACGAATACAATCCAAAGCTTTCAGAACCACCCCAAATAATCAATGACTGCATCCCCAAATTATACTGTTGGCCAATAGATATTTGCGCTGCTTAAACTAATGAATGAGCTTTTTAGATCACATTTATGAAGACTATTTTGCGCACATTCTATTCTTTTACAGCATGAACAATCAAAAAGCTCCCAAATGATAGGTCAATTGCCAAAATAACCAGAGTTCAACAAACTTATGCGAGTTGACATAAATTTAACCCAAAGCACACAGGAGAGCCATCAATGTTATAGGACCATGATTTACCTTAAAAAAGGTCATGGTATTATTTCCATTTGATGTGAAATGATGCCACAAGTACTCAAAATCTGTACCGACTGTTTAAAGTTCATGATCACAAATATTAAGAGTTTGGAATTAATCAAGTGGCTTAATACCTTGGTCTGTTCATCTTATTAGCCACCATCCCACCATTAAAAGCTCTACCACGAAAAGGAGCAACTGCAGCCTTCCGTGCCACCTCAGTTGCCAGAGGAAAATGGTTACCCTGGAAATTTGACCTCCTCTGAGCTAGAACACCCTGTTGACCAAACAAAGCAATCATATCAGAATCTATCTACAAAGCTAGAAAATGTAACAAGTCATCACTGCAGCAGTTTTCGAGTACCTGTCTAAGAGATGATCTTGTGCCCATATATTGCCTCACTTTTAAAGCCTTATCTTGAACAGCATTATTAAAAAATTTCTGACTTTTATTCTGTCCAAAAAAAAGGGAGGGAGGGAGGGGTGCGGTGGGGAATAATTTTTTTTTAATCAATATCTAAAAGCTACAGCAATACGTAGATATCAGATGGCAAAATGTACTTTCAAAATGTCTAGTATCTTACCGGAGGCCTTTGCTGCTTCGTAGCTTTAGTTGTAGCATTTTTGGACATTTTAATAATGTCATCTATGTTGAGACAGCCAACCAAAAGTCAATAACTGTTAATTATATGAAAATCTTACAATATGAAATTAAAAAAGAACTGTTGATGGCATACCCAATGTCATGTCCATTTTCTTTTCTGTAAGAGCTATTGCCTCACTAGTGAGAGTTTTAGGTGCCATCTGATATAAAGCACAAAAGAATTGGGAACAGAAACAATAAAAAAGAACACGGCAACAAATAGCTTCTATCTGATATAAGGCACAAATGAACAGGGCAACAAATAGCTGTAAAGTACACAGATTGTAAGCCTATAAACAAACCACGTGTAAAGTCATGCAACAGAAAGTTAGCTCTACATTTTGGAACAAAAATCAAAGAAAGAAAGAAAGAAGGATATTTTTCACAAATTAAACCATTCTTGTGTGAATAGAACACAGACAAATTCATGCAGCCGACTTTACTAGGTAAGTTAATAATGCAGATTTGATGAGCTTATCATAGCAGTGCAGTTTAGCTCCTCCAAAACTAATTCCATGATTCTTTAGATTAAAAATCAAAACCCAAAAATCATTTAAAAAAACTAGAAAATCATTGGTCCTCCCATCCAAACAAAGATAGAATCACAGATAAACAATTGGACAACATAATTACAATGTTCAAAGCAACAAACTGAATCTAATATAACAGTTCAGCTACGCAAACCTAATTTTTCTGGCTATATGTCGCGAAAAACCTAGAAAACCCGAAAAAGTCAAACTGCATCACCCTTTGTACTTGCTTCCCTCGTCAACCAAACACATTCATCCAGAGTTTAAAAAAAAGGGGAAAATCAACATATTGAAATTACCAATTGCAACCTTTTATCAAAAGACTGGCTTCTCAAAACAAATAATAGATTCAATAACAGAAATAACCAAACCTAACAGCGATAAGAGACCAGATATTATCAGCGATCAACGATAGAACTTGAGAAACTTACCGGCTCAGGGAAAAAAAAACTCAAAAAGAGAATTTTAACGGGTTAGAGCTTCAGACTTGCCACCAGAAAACGAAGAGAGAGAAACAAATTTCACCACCCCTACACACGACAGGAAAAAGAGGTAAACGAACAATTGAACCGAAAGGACGCATATTTATAGAGGTCGGTAGATTACTTCTCGGCGGATTTCAAAGTGTTAACAAAATCAATCACTTATTGTCTGGTTTCAAGTCCGCCTGCAATTACCGCTTCACCTCTACCCCGCGGAATTTACCGTGTACGATAATAATGCGGCACGCCAGTAATGTTTATGTGCCAAAAGCGATGTTCTATGACAAATGGCATTATTTGATTGCTTCTGTAATACTAATCTTTGTTAGAGAAAAGAATATACTATTTTTTTTTGTTTAAAAAAAAAGTATATTTATTAAATAATTTGTTAATTTTATTTTAAAAATATATAATTTATACAAAATTATAAATTATGAATTTACTTAACAAATTACAAATCTTACTCTATAAGTTGTGAATTTACTCACGTATAAATAATTTTATTTGATAAATTATAACTAAATATGATTAAAATTAGTTACCATCCCTAATTAATTCCTCCTAATTGGATTGAGGTGATGGTAAATGGGTCAGCTTAGTGAGTAAAATCTAATTTAAGAAACGATAATGATGTGAATGGGCAGGCAAGGCTCTTAAATGTATGTTGTTTGAGCTACCTTTTAGGAAGATGACAAATAATTGGTTCTCTTCTGGTCCTCCCTTTACTCTGTTTTGCCCATTTACAAGACCCGATTAGCACCATATGTTCTGACAGTATCCCTATTTCATCTGGGCAATTTTGTATGATAGTTACATCTTGATCCACACATGATGGAGCAGGAAAACACAAATATTGCTGCAGAAAAGGGATGTAAAAGTATGGCTATGAAATGTTAAGAGATTTGTGTCTCTTTCAAAGAGAGCAGGAAAGCAGAAAGCATGTGATAGTGGTGTTGTAATTTAATCCCGAAGAATATTCAGGAAAACAGTTATCAAAGAATTGATGAGCTGGGAGAATTGCAACCATTGGAGTCCATAATGAAAGAGGTGCCGTAGATTATGGCCGATATTCAATTTCTGGTTCATAACAGAGCAGGGTGCTGTCTCTCACCTCAACAGAAACATTTTTATTCTAACAGTTATGCTGCTAACCCCACTGTTCAGCTGGGACCTAAGTTTATGAAAAATTTAAAACGGTGCAGGAAAATTTGTCATCAGTTGACTCCATAGACCCACTTCTCTGCATTACTCGAGTAAGTAACCAATTCCTCTGGTTTAAACCACAATTTTATCTCATCCTTGGCAGTCTCAGGGCCATCACTTCCGTGGATGATGTTTCTACAATTTGAAAGCGAAAATAAGACTGTCAAGACCAAGTAATGCACATAATATTGCATCCAGGAGACAACAGTTGTGTCACTGGCCTAATGTCAGCACACAATTTCAAAGGTTTCGCAGCTAAAACAGATACTAATGGTAAGGGGGTGGAATTTAGAACTTGGATTGGGTGAAAGAAAATGCTGACACTGCAGTGAAATGGTAAACCAACTATTATGTCCAAGCTTAAAAGTATACCTTCCAACAGCAACGGCTAGATCACCTCTGATTGTTCCAGGTTCGGATTTCTGTGGATCTGTGGCTCCGATGAGTTTCCGACCATATTTTATAACTCCCTCACCTTCCCAAACCTGCATTTAGTTGAATAATTAAGCTAGATGAAAAGGCCGACATCAACCAGCACTATAAGAGTTGCAGTTCTTACCATGGCAATAACAGGGCCAGAGCTAAGGAACTCACACAGGCCATTAAAGAAGGGTCTTTCCTTCAAATCGTGATAATGCTTCTCCGCAAAATCCTTTGAAGGAACCACGATCTTGATGGCCACAAGCTTAAACCCTTTGTGCTCAAACC
This sequence comes from Xylocarpus granatum, assembly GCA_019650275.1. NCBI lineage: Eukaryota > Viridiplantae > Streptophyta > Magnoliopsida > Sapindales > Meliaceae > Xylocarpus > Xylocarpus granatum. The sequence goes on along the minus strand of BNST01000156.1, from coordinate 4,998 downwards.
GAGACATGATTTCTGAAATCTGGAACATATATATACATCTTTGATTAAATGTTAGTCAAGCCTCACACCACAAATGAAAAGAAAGCATTTTCATAAGAAAAATTACAAAAACACATCCAGAATGAAGAAAAGGGGAGAAACTCTGGAACCAGCACCCTGCACATAATGCTTACTCACGATCAATTCATTGTAAAGAATCAGTGAAGCCCAGCATTTTACAACAATTGTAGGAGTGGTGCTTAGCTTACCAATCCTCTTTGCACACCATCGGGCTTGATAGCAATGAAAGTGCGTTCCATCTGAATGGAGAAATGGAACATATTAAGAGAACAGAAAGAAAAAGCAAATGAACAATAGCGTAAGGGGAAATTAAATAGGGACTTAATTGGAAATAAAGCTACCTCCGCAGCATGCACCTCTTGCTCCTGGATCATGAAAGCTGCGATAATAAAGAAAAGCACAAAGGAAAATCTAGATCAGAGATTTGAAAATATACCACTTATAACATCCTGCGATGAATAATGAAAAGTATGCTGTCAGAAAGCTACTTAGCATATTTTCTATTATTGTTCTATTGCAAGGATGAAACATGATTGAACAGGCATCCAAGACAATACTCCTTTCCTTTTTCAAATCAACCCTTAGTAAAGAGATTAAGATGGGTTCAGAACACTGTATATGTTTGGTATTGTGCTGATCAGAAACTGAATTGCTTATTCCATTAACAATTCCAATTTTGATATTGTGAAATTTCGGTGAGCAACAACTTGCTAAAGAGACAGCAAAAAATTTGATCCCTGCAGAAATATCAGAGAAGAGACTCCTCTTTATTTTGGCAGAAGTCCTCGAAGCTACGATACAAGTACTCAAGCAGGGACAAGGCTCCTCTTCAATTTTTTTCCACAGCAGACACTAATTATACTATATCTTTACAATATGCATATGAACGACAAAGTATATTGTATAAGTTCTTGTACTACATATTTGTCAATCATGGAGCAGAGACCAGAGTCAGCCAGGTTGCCTAAAAAATGCCACAACCCCACGCTAAACTGTTTCGAGCGTTTAAAACGCACCTCGTTATGCCGCGTACCCTAGAATTTCGCTACTCATACGACATCTGGCCGGGCGTAGCTGAGAGCCCTCCTCCCCGGGGCCTAGCCCTCTTTCGCTCCCGGAAACTCGAGTCGATAAGTTCAGCGGATTACTGAACACACAGTGCGCTAACAGATCACCCGCCAAAGATGCAAGCACGAATCAGATGGATCGAGAGCTCGAGCAATGCAATGATCCATCGGATAGCAGGAGTCAGCTAACACGGCCGGACTAGTGGCACACTGACATGCGGCATCAAGATGACGGATAGCGAATGGCCTCTCATCATTGAGGACTTCCTTGCACCGAAGATCACGTAAAGCACGTCACTGCTGGTGTACCCACTCGCACTAAGATACTTTTGGCTGCCGCAGAGAGCTCACCATCATACGTCGAGTCGGTTTAGGTTCTGGAAATCCACTCCTACGCTGTGCGCAGCAGCGTTTCAACAGCGTCTGCCCTTTCTCTGACTGAGGTTATAAAATGTGGTGCGGGTTCATCTCTCTCGACCAGTTCAGGTTCAAGAGAAGGGTGATCGAGGGGACCCAGACTTTAGATCTCTTCTCTATGGCGGGAGGTTTCTTTCGTATCAAGAGTGGGTTGGGGAGGCCAGGTAAGACGGATTGGATCGAGAGGCGATGCCTATGCCTCTTCTTTATCGATAGGATTCCCATCATATCATTTGAAGTCTCCGGCGAAGGAGACAAGGGCGAGGCACCGAACATGTTCTATCCTCAACCTCCATCCGTCATTAGTAATCTCAATCCGCTTTTCCTATTCACTAGTACACTGCGCGCTACCCCCTTTACTAGTAAGGGAAAACGCTAGCGCGCTAGCTAGCTACTTATAGTTAGAACCCCTACTTATGGGATATTTGAAGAAGCCTGCTGAAAAACAGAAGCGCGCTAGCGCGCAACGGCTGAAAAGCCGAACTCAGCAACTTGTTAGGAGTAGGTTTTGACTTGCCCCTTTCTTATTATTAGTAAGATAGGTTTGGAACCCTATACAAGGTTTTTCCTATCTCTAAAGGGGCTTATGCACTCCACTCGTTACCACTAAACGGCGAAGCCCGGAGCGGAAGGAGGGACTTGAACCCTCAACCTCAGCCTTGGCAAGGCTATGCTCTACCATTAAGCTATTTCCGCCAGCTACAGTAGTGGCGAAGCACTACTGAGCAATTCACGTATCACTTGATGCGGACGACTTCTGTTTTTCCGCCGGACCACACTCTTGACCTCCGATCGAGCTACGAGCACGAGTAGGTAGGCGGCTAGGGGGGGGGGAGGGGCGGCTGGGGCTGGGAAGGAAGGGGCCCCCCCTTCTTTTTGCTTCGCGCCAGATGAGATGATGATTAGTGGGTCAGGTCCTGTGTGTGCTCTTGATCACTAAAGGGGCGGGCTGGCTGGGCTGCCTTTTCAATCAATCTCCGGCCGCTCAGCGCCGCTATTGGTGCGAGTTGTAAGGAGTCTTGGTCTCGAGTCGAGCTGGGGCGTCATTTCATTCTCGTAACGGGAGTGAGTGTACCGCAAGACCAGACAAGTTACTCCCTCGCCTCGCAGCGGCGGCATCTGTCTTTTAAGTTAAGTCATTACGGCTCCTCTTATTCTACGATAATCCAAGCAGCAGCCCCACGAGTCCGCTCGGAACCAGTCGATTCCTGAGCCATTCGTTCTCCCCTCTCGGTTGGCGTTTGTCAGCCACTAGAGCAAGTAAGAGAACCTACAGTGAATGAACTTAAAGAACCGCAGATTTTGACCGGATTGTACACCTTTCTGTCTGGCTATGTATATGGATGTGCATAAACATAAAGAAGGGACGGGACATCTCTCTCCTTTTTATTGGGGGGGGAAAGAGAGAGGGAATAAGCTGCAGCGGCACCTCACGAACTTCTTACTGGTCCATCCTAATCCTATAGGCGCGAGTGTTTGGATGCACGTGTTTTGTTCATATTCCTGCGCAATTAAGAGAAGAATTGAGGAAACCACTTGTGTCTTTCTTGGATATGCTTAGTCCGGGTATAGATGCTATGACGTGAAATCCAAGAGACTCGATGTATCCTTGAATGTTCTCTTTAATGAGGTCGCCTCATATTTTCCTTAACCTAATTAATCAGCCCCGGGGGGGGAATGGTGATGGAGATGTATTGCGGCCTTCTCCTGTTCATCAACTCGAACCTCATTCTTCTGCAGTTGATGTTACGGATCAGCCTCACTCTTCAGGCCAGCAGCCTTGCCCAGCATCTTATGCCGATTGTCAGCCTGTTCAGCTGACCTCAGAGGATTCCAGTCACCCGGCACAGCATGTTTCTTCTCGGCGGCGATTCCACTTTCTTTCCCAGGGGAAGACTACTCCAGAAGATCAGCAGTCTAGCCCAGTAGCTTCCCTTCCCAGTCGCTTCCTCAGATTCTGGATCCCTCTCTCAGGTTCGTCGATCCTCTCTTTTTTCTTATCCCGTTGAAGGATTCTTGTCTTATCTTATGAATTGTTTTCCCCAAAACATCGAGCTTACCTCATGTCAGTTCAATCTTCTCATGAACCTGAATCATTTGCTGAAGCCTTCAATCATTCTTGCTGGAGAGATGCTGTGAAATGCTGAGAGATTACTTGAATGAATCAATGCTAGACAACATCATCAGGAATACCAAAACAGAATGAGAAAATAAGAAAGGAACTGAGTCTCTTCACTTCAGGCCCGTAAATAAAAGCGGGGAGTTGGATCTTAGGGTGAAAGGAGGAGGCCTGGAAACAGGCAAGTCCATTATTGCGCGCAGAAGCTTTATTTATTTATTCCCCACTGAAATTGCGCCCTGTATTACAGACCCTATGTATTCTGGATGTGGATATAGTAATGCCTAGAGTTCAACAAACTCTCATTTTAAGAGCTTGAAATTGTGTTGAAGGGCAGCTAGAGGAGGAGCAACAAACAGAATTCGCGAGCACGAATGATACAGAGATGTTGACTCTTAACAGGAGATTAACTAGTCCATTCAACGCGAATATCCATCTAACCCTATCAGATAGCTGTCTATTCTGTGACCGCGTAGGAATTGCGGTAATTCGTGTTATCTAACCAATGTGTTAATGTGGTCCGGTCAAACCCTACCCCGAACTTTTGGGGATTGTTTGGAGTTTGCTCCTCCCCGGTTACCATTTTGTACAGTAAGAACCTGCAGTTCTACTAATTATTAATTTTGTGGCATTTTCTCAAACGGGTTAAAGACTAACGAGCCCTTTTGCGAATGGAAAGTAACCGCGAAACTTCTTCCTTTGTCAATACAGAAAAGGTACTGAATTTGATGAACACAGAAAACAAAAGAAAAGTCCTTGGATTCGATGGAGACAGAGAGTACTTATTCTTTGCCTTAACTACAAACACTAAAGGAAAAAGCAACTTTGTGTAGGAATCTCATGTCCTTATTTGCCCACAAGACAGATGCCTGCCAGAGAGTAAAGGGTTTAACTTGTCTGAAATTTTACTTTGTATTTCACGTGGCATGTAAAAAGAAAATTTGGCAGAACCGGGAGGGCGGAGGTGGCGGAGGGGACAACTCGTCCACGTCCGATCCATAAAAATAAGGTTCATTTAAGTTGTTTACATTACAAAAATTAAGCAAATCTTCATTGCAGGAGGATCATCGATCAATCATGGGGTGTGAAGACCGTCAGGCAAATGCAAAGCTGACGAGGCTTGTTTTGGGGATAAGATTTATTATTGGATTAGAATGCAGTCTTATGTACAAGGAGAAATAGAGAGATATGATTCGTCGCTCCACCTTTAGCGTCGGAACATTCGTATCTCCAATTTCAATTAACTCTTGACCTAGGAAACAAGCTATTAAACTGTTTATATATTCATTTCACACTATTGGATTGATCTGCTTGTCGGATCATCATTCTGTCCCA